>JAMXBC010000769.1:0-14119 GCA_024138005.1 Lumnitzera racemosa
GACTGCATTGTCATCCGCTGCTTCTCGCAGGAGTGCTGATTCATGTGGCTTGATCGGTCGGTTGACAGCTGCACGAGCTGCATAGTACGAGCGGACTGTGAGAAGCTTCTTCTCCACGATTCCCGGTATGGTTGCTGCAATGGCGTGGATCTCATTGCCATGGAGGAACACTCGTTTCAAAACTCATGGAGTATGGTCTGAGCAATCTTCATAAGAGGCAGGATCATCCCCCTCTTCCAGCTCGCGAGCTATGTAGCCAATGAATCGTGCTACGAGCTCTGTGACTGACGAAGGCTCGTCATCCTGTGCAAGCTCGTCTGTTGGTTCTGGAAGGGTGGAAAGGAAGGCGTCCGTAGCTGAGTGGCGCTGAAGTGTAGGCCTGTCGGTACAAGGAAGCTGTACTCAAGGGAGCCATGTGTGAGGGTGAGTGGTCGTGAGACAGCTTGTGATCGCGGCGTCGATACACCTGTCTGTGTCCCTGAGCCACTGTGGAACATCTTCGCACTGCGAGCTTGTCGTCGTATCGACTGTGCGAGCTGGAAGCCATGTTAGTGAATGAACTCAAGGCGCAGAACGAAGAACAGCTCTTCGTAATGGTGGCATGGAATGGAGCTTGTCTGGCACCTCGGCGAAAGTGTCCTTCCGAGAAAACTTGCTCTGACGAAGTGGTAGATGCTATAACTCACAATCGGTTGGATGCTTAGCACTCTGTCTAGTGGCTGCTCATCTGACGGACAGAGTTTCTGGACCGTGTACCGCAAAGCTTGGACGGCGAACGGTGCGTGAGTATTAGTGTAGGAAGGGGTATCAAGACAGCTGGCTCGCTGCGATGAAGTGTCGTGAGCTGTTGTGCTGTGAGAAGATTCAAAGGAAGGTGCGAAGTGTGGAAGCAGAGCTGTGCCTTCCTTACAAACGACAACTTCTGAAGTGCGACATTTCGACTTCACTCCATTCAAGATTTCGACACTATTCACGAACTGCTGGGGAGACCAAAGAAACTGCCAGAATTCTCAATGTCTTACGTCTCGTTGAGTATCATCACCCACAGGGATCTGATTCTCGTTGGAGCGTCATTGAGCAGGAGAAACACTAGCTAGGGCCTCAACCCGCATTCCCGACCTGCGCACTAGTGATATCACCGCCAAAGAGCCGCAAAGCTATTCAGGTACGTGTTCTCTTCATCCGCAGCTCTGAAGACAGGAAGAGTGACATCAACGAGCCCAACGCTCGTCGCGAACCAGGTTGTGCTCAGAAACCCTGTGCGAGCATCAGCTCTTGCATTCACCGCAGCCAAACATCTTCAACGCCTTCACCTGTCAAGACATTCCTGCAGTGTCACCCCGCTCAATCTCCACACTATTCCACGCTAAATTGTTGAGTTTGTGGAGTAGCTTCAGCTCTGCAAAAGGTTCAACCGCTGCCACGCGAAGAACCTGCAGCTCAATCCAGCGTCCCACGGTTAATCGGTCCAAGGCGACTTCTCACAAACACTGGGACACCCTCTTGACCCAGTCTCACCATTGCTTGACACAGCTGTCTTTCTTCCACCTCACGATACCCTCACGACGACATTACATCCTCCTAATACATCCACACCCTCGCAATCAGAACACAAGAGCTGGGGCGTTATACTTTACGCTATAAGCTCGCTTCGACGGCTATACATGCACTGGTGATCAGCAGCAGCTATAAGGGTCAGAGAGCTGCGGAACAGCACGCAAAGGAGTCTACAGGCGCAAATCGACCAAGATGCGGCCAGAAGTAGAGCAAGAGCTGGCACACACGTTGCTCTTTTGAGCTTCTGGCATACCAATTTGCATCGCCAGTACGATGGATCGAAACACAAGACGTCATCCTTGGCGAGAAGACGACGGAGCGTATAGTAGAAGTTGGCCCTGCAGACACACTTGGTGTGATGGCAAAACGGACACTGGCAGCGAAATATGAAGCATACGATGCTGCACGATCAGTCACACGTCAGATCTTGTGCTATAATAAGGACCCCAAGGACATCTACTACGATGTCGATCCAATCGAGGAAGAGCCCCAGCGACCACAGGCGCCACAGACACAGCTACATCCGCTCCAGCGGCAACTGCACCAGCAGCTGCTGCGCCAGCTCCTGTGCAGAACGCTGGTCCCGCAGCAGCAGTCGATGACGTGCCAGTCAAGGCTGTCGACATCCTACGAGCACTCATCGCACAGAAGTTAAAGAAGCAATTCAGCGACATCCCTCTCAGCAAGGCTGTTAAAGACTTGGTTGGTGGCAAGTCTACACTACAGAACGAGATCTTGGGCGATCTTGGCAAGGAGTTTGGCTCTACACCAGACAAGCCAGAGGACACACCACTGGATGAGCTTGGAGCATCGATGCAAGCGACGTTCAATGGTCAGCTTGGGAAGCAGTCCACCTCACTCATAGCTAGAGTGGTCGCTTCCAAGATGCCAGGAGGCTTCAACATCACATCAGTACGCAAGCACCTTGAGACGAAATGGGGCTTGCAAGCTGGACGACAAGATGGCGTGCTCATATTGGGTATCACTATGGAGCCAGCAGCACGTCTAGGTTCGGAGAACGATGCCAAAGCTTGGCTGGACGATGTAGCTCAGAAGTATGCTGCCAACGCTGGTATCAGCCTTGTCACAGCGCCTCCTCCTGGCCAAGGCGGTGCAGGAGGTGGCATGATGATCGACCCTGAGGCTCTGGAGGCTTTGACGAATGATCAGAAGGCACTTTTCAAGCAGCAGCTTGAGCTGTTTGCACGCTATCTCAAGATGGATCTTCGTGCTGGCGACAAAGCAGCTCTTGTGGGCAAGAAGAACGAGCAAGCACTACAGGCGCAGCTCGATCTATGGACAGCTGAGCATGGTGACTTCTATGCCACTGGCATCGAGCCAGCTTTCAAACCCTCTCAAAGCTCGCACATACGATTCATCCTGGAACTGGGCACGACAGGAGGCACTCAGCATGTACTACGACATCATCTTTGGACGACTCAAGGCTGTCGATCGTGAGATCGTCAGTCGATGCATTCTCATCATGAATCGGTCCAACCCACGACTTCTGGACTTCATGCAATATCACATCGACCACTGCCCACCGAACGTGGCGAGACCTATCAGCTGGCCAAGGAGCTTGGTCATCAGCTCATTGAGAACTGCAAGGACGTTCTGGATCATGCTCCAGTCTACAAGGATGTTGCTGTTCCAACTGCACCACACCTGGAGATCGATGCACGGGGCAACATGAACTATGAAGAAGGACCTCGTGCAAGTGTGCGCAAGCTGGAACATTATGTTCGAGAGATGGCAGATGGAGGCAAGATCTCAGAGTACGGCAACCGAACGAAGGTCCAGAATGACCTTCAGCGTGTGTACAAGCTCATTCGTCAGCAACACAAGCTCTCAAAGTCTTCTCAGCTTGAGATCAAGCAGCTTTACGGCAACATCATTCGATCCTTGTCCATGAATGAGGGTCAGATCATCCCATCAGAGAATGGCAAGCACAATGGTCTAAAGAAAGCAGGTCGAAACGGCCGCCTCAATGGTGTAGCCAAGCCTGGCAAGGTTGAAGCCATTCCATTCTTGCATCTCAAGCGCAAGG
This sequence comes from Lumnitzera racemosa, assembly GCA_024138005.1. NCBI lineage: Eukaryota > Viridiplantae > Streptophyta > Magnoliopsida > Myrtales > Combretaceae > Lumnitzera > Lumnitzera racemosa. Next base: position 3,605 of record JAMXBC010000769.1, read on the forward strand.
ATGCTCACGGCTGGGAGTACAGCAAGAAGTTGACTGGTGTCTACCTGGATGGCCTTGAGCACGCAGCAGTGGGCAGGCGTCACCTTCCAGGGCAAGCATGTGCTCATGACAGGAGCTGGCGCAGGCTCCATTGGTGCAGAGTCCTGCAAGGCCTCATCTCTGGTGGTGCCAAGGTCGTGGTCACTACCTCACGGTTCTCACGTGAGGTGACTGAGTACTATCAGTCAATGTACACACGCTTTGGCGCACGAGGATCTCAGCTTGTGGTCGTACCTTTCAACCAGGGCAGTCAGCAGGATGTACAAGCATTGGTCACCTACATCTACGATGAGAAGAAGGGCCTTGGATGGGATCTAGACCACATTGTTCCATTTGCTGCTATATCTGAGCAGGGTCGCCGGGATAGATGCATCGACAGCAAGTCTGAGCTTGCTCATCGCATCATGCTCACCAACCTCATTCGCCTATTGGGAGCTGTCAAGGCGCAGAAGGCAGAGCGTGGCTTTGAGACACGCCCAGCTCAGGTCATCCTGCCTCTTTCTCCTAACCACGGCACATTCGGTAATGATGGCCTCTACGCAGAGAGCAAGATCGCTCTGGAGACGCTCTTCAATCGCTGGCACTCTGAGGACTGGGCCAATTTCCTCACTATCTGTGGAGCTGTCATCGGCTGGACACGTGGTACTGGCCTCATGAGTGGCAACAACATCGTCGCAGAAGGTGTCGAACGTTATGGCGTTCGCACTTTCTCTCAGCAGGAGATGGCCTTCAACATCATTGGTCTCATGGCACCATCGATCGTCGACCTGTGCCAGACAGAGCCAGTGTTTGCCGATCTCAATGGTGGTCTTCAGTTCTTGCCAGACCTCAATGGACTCATGACCAAGCTGCGAAAGGACCTCACTAACACTTCAGACATCCGAAAGGCCGTTACCCGCGAGACTGCTCTGGAGAACAAGATCGTCAATGGAGAAGCTAGCGAGAACCTCTACAAGACTGTCAAGGTGCAGCGTAGAGGCCAACCTCAAGTACGACTTCCCACGCCTGCCAGACTGGAAGAGCGAGGTCGAGCCACTGAATGCAGACCTGAAGGGCATGGTCGATCTTGAGAAGGTCGTTGTTGTCACAGGCTTTGCAGAAGTCGGTCCCTGGGGCAATGCTCGCACACGATGGGAGATGGAGGCATATGGTCAGTTCTCTCTTGAAGGCTGTGTGGAGATGGCGTGGATCATGGGTCTCATCAAGAACCACAATGGACCTATCAAGGGTCAGCCATACTCTGGCTGGGTGATGCCAAATCTGGAGAGCCTGTGGACGACAAGGACATCAAACCAAGTACGAGAGGAGATCTTGGCGCACTCAGGCATTCGCTTGATCGAGCCAGAGTTGTTCGGTGGCTACGATCCAAAGAAGAAGCAGCTTCTGCATGAGGGTCCAGATCGAAGAGGATCTTTGATCCGTTTGAGGCCACAAAGGAGACTGCCACAGAGTTCAGACGGCAGCATGGTGAGAAGGTCGAGATCTTTGAGCTTGAGTCTGGAGAGTTCCAGGTCCGCCTGAAGAAGGGCGCCACCTTACTCATCCCTAAGGCACTTCGCTTCGATCGCCTAGTCGCAGGTCAGATCCCAACTGGATGGGACGCCAAGAAGTATGGTATCCCAGACGACATCATTGAGCAGGTCGACCCAGTCACACTGTACGTCCTCGTCTGCACAGCAGAGTGTCTACTGTCATCTGGAATTACGGACCCATACGAATTCTACCAGTATGTGCACATCTCCCAGGTCGGCAACTGCATTGGCTCTGGTATTGGTGGCACGACAGCACTCCGTGGCATGTACAAGGATCGATACATGGACAAGCCAGTGCAGAAGGACATTCTCCAAGAGTCATTCATCAAAACTCTTGGGAATCCCCTTCTGCACTGGCTTGTCCATGTATCGATCCTTGTACATGCCACGGAGTGCTGTCGTGCCACCAATACCAGAGCCAATGCAGTTGCCGACCTGGAGATGTGCACATACTGGTAGAATTCGTAGGGGTCCGTAATTCCAGATGACAGTAGACACTCTGCTGTGCAACGAGGACGTACAGTGTGACTGGGTCGACCTGCTCAATGATGTCGTCTGGGATACCATACTTCTTGGCGTCCCATCCAGTTGGGATCTGACCTGCGACTAGGCGATCGAAGCGAAGTGCCTTGGGGATGAGTAAGGTGGCGCCCTTCTTCAGGGGACCTGGAACTCTCCAGACTCAAGCTCAAAGATCTCGACCTTCTCACCATGCTGCCTCTGAACTCTGTGGCAGTCTCCTTTGTGGCCTCAAACGGATCAAGATCCCTTTCGATCGGGCCCCTCATGCAGAAGCTGCTTCTTTTTTGGATCGTAGCCACCGAACAACTCTGGCTCGATCAAGCGAATGCCTGAGTGCGCCAAGATCCCTTTCTCGTACTTGGTTTGATGTCCTTGTCGTCCACAGGCTCTCCAGATTTGGCATCACCCAGCCAGAGAAATGGCTGACCCTTGATAGGTCCATTGTGGTTCTTGATGAGACCCATGATCCACGCCATCTCCACACAGCCTTCAAGAGAGAACTGACCATATGCCTCCATCTCCCATCGTGTGCGAGCATTGCCCCAGGGACCGACTTCTGCAAAGCCGGGTGACAACAACGACCTTCTCAAGATCGACCATCCCCTTCGGGTCTGCATTCATGGCTCGACCTCGCTCTTCCAGTCTGGCGGGCGTGGGAAGTCGTACTTGGGGTTTGGGCCCTCTACCTGCACCTTGACAGTCTTGTAGAGGTTCTCGCTAGCTTCTCCTTGACGATCTTGTTCTCCAGAGCAGTCTCGCGGGTAACGGCCTTTCGATGTTTTAAAGGGTTAGTGAGGTCCTTTCGCAGCTTGGTCATGAGTCCATTGAGGTCTGGCAAGAACTGAAGACCACCATTTAGATCGGCAAACACTGGCTCTGTCTGGCACAGGTCGACGATCGATGGTGCCATGAGACCAATGATGTGAAGGCCATCTCCTGCTGAGAGAAAGTGCGAACGCCATAACGTTCGACACCTTCTGCGACGATGTTGTTGCCACTCATGAGGCCAGTACCACGTGTCCAGCCGATGACAGCTCCACAGATAGTGAGGAAATTGGCCCAGTCCTCAGAGTGCCAGCGATTTAAGAGCGCTCCAGAGCACTTGCTCTCTCGAAAGGGGCCATCATTACCAATTGCCGGGGTTAGGGAAAAAGGAGGAGACCTGAGCTGGGCGGTCTCAAACCCCAGCCCCCTGCCTTCTGCGCCTTGACAGCTCCCAATGGGCAAATGAGGTTGGTGACATATGCGATGACAAGCTCAGATTTGCTGTCATGCTCTACCCGGGCGACCCTGCTCAGAATAGCAGCAAATGGAACAATGGGGTCTAGATCCCACCCAAAAGGCCCCTTTCTTCTCATCGTAGATGTAGGGACCAATGCTTGTACATCCGCTGACTGCCCGGGTTGAAAGTTCGACCCAAGCAGACCTCGGCGCCAAAGCGTGTGTACTTTGACTGATAACTCAGTCACCCTCCTGAGAACCGTAGGTATGACCACGCCTGGCCCCACCAGGATGAGGCCTTCAGGACTCGCACCAATGAGCCCGCCAGCTCCCCAAGCACATGCTGCCCTAAGTGCCCCCCCCCACGGCTGCTAAAGGCCTCCAGGTAGACACCATCAATCTTGCTGTACCCCCACCCGGGAGCATCCTTGCGTTTTGAGATCAAGAAGGAAGGCTTCAACCTTGCCAGGTTTGGCTACCCATTGGGGCGGCCGTTTCGACCTGCTTTCTTTAGCCCATTGTGCTTGCCCTCTCTGATGGGATGATCGACCCTCATTCAGGGACAAGGACGAATGATGTTTCCGTAAACTGTTTGATCTAAAGCGAAAACTTTGGAGCTTGGGCTGACGAATACTTGTACCACCTGAAGGTCATTCTGGACTTCTTTTGGGGGTTCCGTCCCTTAGATCTTGCCTCCATTGCCATTTTCCGAACTAATGTTCCAGCTTCGCACACTTGCACGGGGTCCTTCTTCATATTTCATGTTGCCCCGTGCATCGATCTCCAGTGGGTGCAGTTGGAAAGCAACATCCTTGAACTGGAGCATGACCAGAACGTCCTTGCATTTCTAAATGAGCTGAGCCCAAAGCTCCTTGGCCAGCTGATAGTCTCGCCACGTTCGGTGGGCAGTGGTCGATGTGATATTGCATGAATCCAAAAGTCGTGGTTGGCCCGATTCATGATGAAAGCATCGACTACGATCTCACGATCGACACCCTTTTGAGTCGCCCAAAGAGATGCGTAGTACATGCGATCCTCCTGTCGTGCCCAGTTCCAGGATAAATCGAAATGTGCGAGCTTTGAGAGGGGGGAAAGCGGGCTCGATGCCATGGCATAGAAGTCACCATGCTCAGCGTCCAAGATCGAGCCGCCTGTATGCTTCTCGTTCTTTTGCCCACAAGAGCTGTTTTGGGTCCCAGCAGAAGATCCATCTTGAATAGCGTCAAACGCCAAGCTGCTGCTTAAAAAGTCCTTCTGATCTTCGCAAAGCCTCCAACCCTCAGGGCGACATATGCCACCCCTGAAACCCCCTTGGCCAGGAGGAGGCGCTGTGAAAAGGGCTGATACCAGCTTGGCAGCATACTTCTGAGCTACATCTCCACCCCAAGCTTTGGCATCGTTCTCCGAACCTAGACTGCTGCTGGCTCCATTGATCCCCAATATGACACGCCATTTTGTCGTCCAGCTTGCAACCCCCATTTCGTCTCAAGTGCTTGCGTACTGATTAAAATTTGAAGCCCCCTGGCACTTGGAAGCGCCCACTCTAGCTTAGGAGGTGGACTGCTTCCCAAGCTGACCTTGAACGTCGCTTGCATCGATGCCCAAGCTCATCCAGTGGTGTGCCCCTCTGGCTTGTCTGGTGAACCAAACCCCTTGCCCAAGATCGCCCAAGTCTGTTCTGTTGTAACTTGCCCCCAAACCAAGCTTAACACCTTTGCTAGAGGGATGTCGCTAAATTTGCTTTTTTTAACTTCTGTGCAGAGTGCTCGTAGGATGCGACAGCCTTGACTGGCACTCATCGACTGCTGCTGCGGACCAGCGTTCTGCCGGGACGGGCGCGCGCTGCTGGTGCAGTTGCCGCTGGAGGGGATGTAGCTTTCTGTGGCCCTGTGGTCCTGGGGCCTTTTTCCCTCGATTGGATCGACCGTAGTAATGTCCTTGGGGGCCCTTTTTTAACAAAAGATCTGACGTTGACTGCGTGCAGCATCGTATGCTTCATATTTCGCTCCCATGTCCGTTTTGCCATCACACCAAGTGTGTCTGCGGGCCAACTTCACTAACGCCCGTCGTCTTCTCGCAAGGATGACGTCTTGTTTTCGATCCATCGACTGGCGATGAAAAATTGGTACCCAAACCCAAAACGAGCAACGTGTGTGCCACTCTTGCTCTACTTCTGGCCGCATTTTGGTCGTTTGCGCCTGTAAAACTCCTTTCTGCTTTTCCGCACTCTCTGACCCTTATGCTGCTGCTGACACCAGTGCATATAGCCGCAAACGATTTATAGCTAAAGATAACCCCCCACTCTTGTGTTCTGATTGCGGGGGTGTGATGTATTAGGGGGATGTATGTGTCGTGAGGGTACGTGAGGGGGAAGAAAGACAGCTGGTAAAGCAATGGGAGACTGGGTTTCAAGGGGTTCCCGGGGTTTTGTGAGAAGTCGCCGGGACCGTTAACCGTGGGACGCGGGTTTGAGCTGCAGGGTTTTTCGCGTGCAGCGTTGAACCTTTTGCAGAGCTGAAGCTACTCCACAAACTCAACAATTTAGGGGGTTGGAATTATGCCGGGAATGTCTTGACAGGGGAAGCGTTGAAGTGTTTTGGGTGCGGGAATGCAAAGCTGATGCCGCCGGGTTTCTGGCACAACCCGGTTTGCGACGAGCGTTGGGGTCGTTGAGTCACTCTTCCTGTCTTCAGAGCTGCGGATAAAAGAACACGTACCGATAGCTTTGCGGCTCTTGGCGGTGATATCACTATCGCAGGTCGGGAATGCGGGTTGAGCCCTACTATGTTTTTCCTGCTCAATGACCTCCAACGAAATCAATCCCCTTGGGGGATGATCTCAAAAACGTAAGACTTTTAGAATTCTGGCAGTTTTTTTTGGCCCCCCACGTTCGTGAATAGTGTCGAAATCTTGAATGGGGTGAAATCGAAAAGTCGACTTCAGAAGTTGTCGTTTTTAAGGAAGGCACAGCCTGCTTCCCCACTTCGCACCTTCCTTTGAATCTTTCACAGCACAACCTCACACACTTTATCGCAGCGAGCCGCTGTCTTGAACCCCTTCCTACACTAAAACTCACGCACCGTTTGCCGTCCAAGCTTTTGGGGGGGGGACACGGTCCAAAACTCTGTCCGTCAGATGAGCAGCCCTAGACAGAGTGTAAACATCCAACCGATTGTGGTTATAGCATCTACCACTTCGTCAAGCAAGTTTTCTCGGGGGACACTTTTTGCCGAGGGGCCAGACAAGCTCCATTCCACCACCATTACGAAAAGCTGTTCTTCGTTCTGCGCCTTTTAGTTCATTCACTTAAAATGCTTCCAGCTCGCACGTCCCATACGACCCACAAGCCGAGTGCGAAAAGTTCCACAGTGGCTCAGGGCACGAAGGTGTTCGACGCCCCGATCCCCAAGCTGTCTCACACCACCACCCTACACATGCTCCCTTGATACAGCTTTTTTGTACCGACAGGCCTAAACTTAGCGCCACCAGCTACGGACGCCTTCCTTTCCACCCTTCCCGAAACCAAAAGACGAGCTTGCACAGGATACGAGCCTTCGTCAGCACAGAGCTCGAGCACGATTATTGGCACATAGCTCGCGAGCTGGAAAGGGGATGACCTGCCTCTTATGAAGATTTTTCTCAAAGAAACCCTACCCCCCAGAGTTTTTAAACGAGTGTTCCTCCATGGGAATGAATCCACGCCATTGCAGCAACCATACCGGGAAACGTGGGGAAGAAGCTTCTCACATCCGCTCGTACTATGCAGCTCGTGCAGCTTTTCAAACCCACCGATCAAGCCACATGAATCAGCACTCCTGCGAGAAGCAGCGGATGACAATGCAGTCATTTAAACCCGTCTTCGGTGGCCAGGCAACATCGAGGAAAACTTTGATACGCGAGAGGTCTACACCACCTAAACCCAAAAATGCTCGAAGACTTATCGATTTTGGCAGCTTTCCCCCCTTCACACTGGGACGAGACCCACGAGCTGAGAAAGAGTACGCAAAGGGGTTGGATTGATAGATGCTGAACAACAAGGAATCTCACCGGAAACCGACTACCTGGTCTCTGCACCATCAGTCTGCCTCTTATTGGGTTTTACACAGCTGGGACATTACCTTTTCATTCAGAGGCTTTGGGACACATCCGGGGATTCAAGAACGATTCTCTGGTGCTACTGGGGCCCTTTCCCCAAAGGGATTTCACAGCCTTGCATTTCAGCTCCAAAAACTTTGAGTCATTGACAAAGCCTCAGAGATTGTCTCACAATTCTCTTTTGGGTCGGTCTGCGAATCAGCAGGGAACCCCGCACTTCCCTTGCGCCAGCTTCTCCAAGCAGTCGAAGCGGTGAAGGCACGCCAAAAACCGAGTTGTCATTAGAGCCCGCCACGAAGGCTGTGCAGAGCACATCGATGCCAAAAGACATCTGCCAAAGGAAGACATGTGCAATCACTTGGCCCAAAAGCGCCAAAATTTGTCGCACAGGACCCCAATGTCCTTAAGGTCCCCCTACAGCTGCGACCTTCAAGGGCACCTACATCTTGATCAACCCTGACCATTACAAGCGAAAAAAAATCCGTTTCGTCGGCCGTTTTTTTACCCATTACAGCTCCGTTCCACAGCCCATTCTCCTGGGGCCATTCACATCGGGAGCGGGATCTCAACACACCAAATACCTTAAAAAGACCTTGGTATACCTGTGTACACACTTGCACCGGCGAAATCTCGCAACACAAGTCCAGGACATTGTTCCAGCCTCGTACGATACTCAAAGATCCCGTCAACGGGAGCAGCAACGATCAGGGGCCAGATGCCCCCAAATCCTTGATTTTGGCCCGGGTGGCTATCTGGTTTTGGCGTCCTGACAAAGCGAAACAAGGACGGTACTGGTGTGCGAGTGGCCCTTGCAGGCCCCATGGAGGGCACCAACACGAGGTTGGTCAAGCCAGAAAACTTGATCGTGATGCGAGAATGCTGCAAGATGCTGCAGACGGGTAAAGGGAGCAGGGTCCAAGCGGGGTCAAGGACTCCACTGGCCAGGTTTTTTGTCGACACTAAATGACAAATGCTTGGGACTGCCTCCGGATGGAGCCGGTATGCCCCTTGCACTGTGCCAGGGTTTTTTTGTGGCAGCAAAAATAATGCGGCTACGAGACGAGCTTGCTGGGGGGGTTACTATAATGAAATCGATGACGAAGCCACAACAAGATCGAGAAGGCGATCCCGCGGGACGAGGTATCACCATCAACCTCACACGCCCCACGAGCCATGGCAGGCAGATTCCAATGATTGCTAAGTTTCGTGCGAGGGTGTCCAATCGAAGGCTTGAAAATTGAGCGGGTGTCCATCCATCGAAGTTGCCAATATCATTGAAACTCTTGGCATCAAGCCATCTCTTTCAAGCCAGGCCGCGAAGCCATCCAAAAAGCCATTTAAAATTTCCAGGCCCAACCCCAAACCCTTCCCCTTTACATGCATGGGCTGGAGGGCGTGGTGGTGGCATCTTCCTTTGAAACTTTTATCAGCCCATCCTATCCATGTAGGCAGAATCCCAAGATTCCAAATCTTGTGAATTGCAGGGTCTGGGGTTCGGTGGAGCAGAAGACACATATCCCTACCTCACTGGCAAGTGGTCTCGCAAGTAGTTACCCAGAAGCCTTTCGAGGGTTTTCTTCGGCACAGAGTCATGGTTCCAAAGGGGGCCAACTTCTCTTTCAGCCAAGCAAGCCCTGCGACGCACCGGCTTGACGATGCTGATTGGGGGAAGACTTACAAGGGGCCAGCAGGAGGTGTCATAACCGACGCTCTGAGATGGGCCCAGCCAACCACAAGCCCTTTCCCCTCGTGGTGTCAAGTTCGGGCTGAATGGTCAGAAGATCTTCAGTCTTTCAAGGCCAGGGTTTCCTAGCTCAAGAACAGCCAACTAATCATTGAAACTCAAAGAGACTTCAAAGCCTGGTTTTGGGCCCCAATAAGGGGGAGATCGTCCCATCTGGGGACATACTACGCAGAGGTCATTCACGCATGGTCAACTATTACATCAAGCATCAAAACGCGGATCGACAAGTCCTTGCCAAGCTGACAGCTGACTTCATTCGACGAAGGAAGAACGTTTCGCCTCCCCTGAACAAAAGCATCTATCTTTCAGAGCTACAGCGACGGGGAAGCCAGCTGCTGAAATTTGAGAAGGCCCAAATGCTACCCTGAAGCACTACGCGTCATCAGCGCTCAGGGTTGCCACACTTCCTCTTCTCTGTCACGGAGAGGTCAAAGCCCCCCCCCTTCGCCCATGCTTTACGAGACCTTTGAGCTCTTTTCAAGAAGGACCCCTTTTGGCAGTCGGGGAACTAAAGCGGTCGGGATCAGGACGTTGGTCGTGTGTGATCCTGCAAGGGGCCCCCTGGGTGCCAAGTTCTCTACCAAAGGGCAACGAACCAGTGAAGGAATTCTGGACGGCGCCCCTCATGGGGGGGGACATTGAGTACCTCCCCGAGATTGTACAACGGCGACAAGAGCAAGATCCAACTGTTTGGCTTTGGAGGGAAGCCTCGAAGCCATGGGAGTACCGCCTGGGGGGTCCCCATGACAGACATGGACGAAGGTCATTTCCGCCTTCCAAGCACGGATCGGGGTTTTCCCCAAACTTGAAACTGGGTCCTCTCCCGCTGGGACACAGTGTCTTTGGGGGTCATGCCCCTTTTTCCCCCAGACATTTTGTCCAAGATCACGCTTCCAGACCAACCCTATCTCGCATTTTTGCTCCGCGCATGGGGTTTTTGGGAGAGATTGCATATCCGAGGATCAAAAACCGCACAACCATCACAATCAAAGGGGCGTTGAATGGCAAGTATCTCCCACCCGGGGGATTGGTCCCCAATGTCAAAGAACGAGATCCCCCCTGAAATGTTTAGCATTTGCACTGCCACAGCAAGCCAATTGCATTGCAGCTGAAAATTCACATACACCCAAGACCGGGTATCTCCCATCCCGAGAATCATGCAAGGCCGCAACGACAGGGCAAGCAATTCTAACCCAATCTGGGTTTGGGGAAAAGATGTCCATTCGAGACACCCTACTTTTAACCTTTGAAGGAGGGCAGGCCACTGTGACCAGGGGGCCATTAAGACTTTTTTCAGCTGTTGGGAAAACTGGTAAGCATTCGTGGACCTCCTGGCAAGGCATGCGGCTCCAATGGACTTTT
>JAMXBC010000077.1:0-52904 GCA_024138005.1 Lumnitzera racemosa
AAAAAAAAAAAAAAGAATTGTACGTAGAATTTTGGGATAAGACCGATGTTAATTAGTATAATCGTATTGTTATGTCATGTTCAACAAAGCTTAAGCTTGATAGACAGGAAGGTTCGGGCCTATTAAGAGGGCGTTTGTTTAAACTTGCCCTGGGCTATGAGTTATGATTGGAGTTGCGTTTGAGGGGACCAGAATCCTACTCACTAATTTGACTAGCCTCCTTTCGTCCTTCTTCTTTCCTCTTTCTCCATCATCAATCTTCTTCTTCTTCGTGGTGCAGAGAGAGAGAGGAGAGAGAGAGGGAGAGAAATGAGCACTTGGCTAGGGGCAGCAGTGGAAGTAAAGGGACATAATAATGTGTTTTTGTATGGAAGCTTAATAGCAAACGACGTCCTTTGGGGGGTTCTCTCGAAACGTGTCCCTCAATCTTCCCCTCTTTTTTTTTTTTTTTTTTGGTTTGGGAAATAAAAGAAAAAGGGAATAACAAAGACAAAACATGAAAATGGCAGTCATAGGTTCATCATTAAAGGACGCGTGTATCCAGCAGTTTTATCTTTACCCGTTGAGAAGAAGAGTCTCAGTTGCGGGGCCTGTCCATCTCAACTGAATTTTTTTATATGAATGAATTCTACCATATTTAACGATCCAGTTCCACTTTCCTTTATTTTATTTTATTTTTTTTTATTTTATGTATCGTAGGTTCTAATGGGAATTAGTCGGCCGGAGTTAGACACATTAGATAGTTTTTAAGGATGATGAGTATGAGAGGAAGACCGTCCAGGTCACTCTCCTCGTAATTCCTACTCCACTCTTTGAGTGTTTACGTCAGTTTTTAGTAAGACCAAGCTTACATAGATTTATTATTTTTATGTATATGAATTGCTTAGCTAGCCGTAGATGAATTGAAGATGATCCACATGTTCCATGGTCATGCTCTCTCTTTTTTCTTTTTTTTTTTTTCTTTTTTTTTTTTTTTAATTTGATTGTAGGCTTACTTTTTAAAACAGATTCTTCTGAAACATTAGATGCTCATATTTATGTGTGGACCAACTTCGACGACCCTAACCTCTAGGAGACTGGCATTTCTAAGTTACTTTCTTTTTACTGTTTTTTTTTTTTTTATAATACATTTCTTTTTTTTTATAGATGAGTTCATCTATTCTTTCTTAACAATCAGTTGATTTTTCTTCTGGCTTTCTAAAAGGAGTGGAAAAACAGAAGCACATGAATGACTTTCTCAGGATGACAATTGGTTTCATTGGATGAATTGGAATTGGAGCAACCTCACTCTCACTCTCAACCTAAAGTGGCTACCTCCGAGAATTACTTTGGCAAGGATCCCCATACTAAAAGTAAAATAATGATAAAATATTTTATATAATATATATATGGGGTTAGGGCATGACATCCTTTTTTCTTGGTGAATCCTTTCAAACCGACCTACACTTTATCATCCATTTTGTAACATTTAAAAATTGATAAACCTGTAGCTGATTGTGAAAATTTTTAATTCAATGGAACAAGCTTATTGTTCCAAGCAATGAAGTTGCTTGTGCTTTAACTGGGGCGTTAGCTTTTGGAGCTCCGTATTTTAGGTTTGTGGTTGGTGTAAGTGGAATCCAGGCTCTCTGTTCCTTTGCACTATCTAGAATTATAATTTGCCACCTCCCAAAAGCAGGACTGGGACCAATCCAACTAGAGCATCGATTTTGGGTTGTTAGGAGTGTTTGGATAAATTTGGGTTATGCGTAAAGCATCATCAGCAAAGTAAAACAAACATAAGAAAGCATAATCAGTTCCAACTCCGAATTTGTAAGAAAGATCAAGGAATAGGTGGAAAAAGGGGGCAAAGTATTCCTTCCATTAATATTTCATTTGATTGACTAATCACTAAGCTCCTATGATCCCACTCTCCGATTTCCATGTTTAAGATGCAACTATACGTTGTTCTGAGTGGCCTGAGGTCCAAATTTTCCTCTCTCTTGCTAAGCTGCTCACTACAAACTATACCAACTGCTGCCATTTCGTATATAATGGTTTGCATCCCAAACACGTTGGACAAATGCTTTTTGTAGCGATTTGATTTTTCACCATTTTGTTACATCCTTAAAGCATAAAATTTTGCCTCCTTCACATATTCAGTATCTTTCCCGGCAAAGCTTCTTCAAATGCATCATTTTTTTTTTTCCGATCAATTCATCCTTTGTATTTATCATATTTAATATTAAGGTGGCATCGAATTTTCAATTATAAAAAAGAACTAGTAAAAATATCATTTTATTTGATATATGACATAAAATAAAAATATAAGATTTCATAGTATAGAAGAAGAGGATTTGTTATTGGAATCCATATTTTATTTTTCTCTTTATATAGAGCTAGATCATTAATAGAAAAACAAGATAACGACTGATTTCAAACTATTTCTATAAGATACTTAATAGAAAAGAAAATATTGCATAGAATAATTCCTAAAAGATTTGAGGGGATTCAACGCTTATTTAACCAATTCAAAATTGTCTATAAAATTAGCAAACTAAAGCATATCACCAATACTCCTCCTTACCTTAGTATTGCTATAATCAATAAAACCCTTGTTTCTACTTCTTCAATCTTTTTTGTCTCCACCCCAATCACAACCTCTTCTTGAATTTCCTCCTCAGGAGCGATAGATTCCTCCTTGAAAAAAGGAAATGCCATTCACCTACCGTTGATCTAATTTTGATTCCTTTCTCTGATACAGAGGCCATCTTGTCAATACATCGCTAACTCCCCCTGTAAACATGCATCTTGTACTGCCAAAGTGTTTGCTTACTTATTGCTTCCTTCCATTGAGCTTCATCATGTTGCTTCTTCTTCCATGGCTTGTGTCTTCCTTTTTTTTCTTCTTTTAGTTTTCCTCATCTCTTATGCTCTTTTTGCCTCTCTTTTTCCTCCCTTCTAGCTCAAGCCTTTTGCTTCTCCCCAACATCTTTGAATTTTCTCACTACACCTTTACTCTTCACATCAACCTTTTGTGTTCTACAATTTCCAGTGAAGCCTGGGTTTTTTTCCTTTTTCATTCCTAGCGGGTGCTACTATAGCTTTATTTTTTCTTTCTTCTTCATTAAATTTAGAGCAAAGCTTTTTGCTCTCATTTTCATTTTGAATATATCTTTGCCTTTTGCATCTTTTATCAAGCACCACTGATCTTCCTATATAACTTTGAAGCAAATTTTTTCAATTGTCGAGCTCATTAAGAACATTAGTAATATACTTCACAAAACCCTTACAAACTTTCTATAGCCACAGTTCCTTGCCCTTGATGACTGAACTCTTTTAAGGCTCTAGATCCTTAGTCGTGATTTGTACAACCACTATCAATCATCCAAGCATCGCTAGAGTAGTTACTTGGCACAAAGCATGTTTCAACAGAAAGTTGCTCTTCCTCAAGTTGCTTAGTAGTAGCTTTTGCCTCTTCATGAGCATGTGCTAGTGCTACGCGCTGCTCCTGCTCCTGCTTCCAACACAAAGTCTATTAAAAAGGTGAAAATTCCGGCCACAACCCAACATTGTTATTAATATCCATGAAAAAGTCGGTAATGGATTGCACGTGAATGAAAGTGTGTGGAAACTGTGGGTTTGTTGCTGCCTGGAAGCAAAAAATTTTTTATGTTGATCCCAAAAGGAACGACTTTTACAAGACTGGTCTTAGCAAAATGATTGTAGAATTAGACTTATTCTATATATATATATATATATATATATTTCCCTTCGATGTAATGGTCTAATTATGGAGATATACGTGCTATATTGAGAAATTATTGTTTCGATATATAAGTAGTATCATCTATGGACCGAACTTATTCTCCGGATTTTTTTTGCTCTTATTTATTCTCATAGTCACCTGTTACTAAAGTGTTCTCAATAACCAAAATAAAGGGTTGGGTTGTCGGTTTATAACTAAAAAAAAAAAAGCCGAAGGTAAAGAAGGAGAAGAAAAAGATGCTTTTGAAAAATGTCATCTTTGGCACCCACGTGTAAAACGTATGCTAACGTTATACTGCCCTTGTTTCAGCACTAAGGTTTCATTAGTCCACTAAAAAGGGGTATTTGGAGCGAGGAAAAAGTCTTTAGACTTATTTTTTATGATTAAATCTTTTAAAACTGTAAAAAATTTTATAGTAATTTTCATCCACCAAGAAACCAACCATTGCCGCTGTAATCCAAGACTCCAAAAGGAAGATGGATACATGGATTGGCTAGAAAGAATGCCGACTTAGATAATTAATGCTGAACTTTGGGCAATTTTTTGGGGCCTTTCATATTGTATTGAAGCTAGGGTTAAAGAGAATCAAGATTGCTCTGATTTAGTCACAGTTGTTTCTTATTGCAACACCATTCTAACTTTAAACTCGTGTATCATTAAGTTTTGTCGGCTTGTATGGAGCAGTGGATGATTGAAGCTGCTCGGAGGGAGCTCAACAAAGTTGCTGATGCTTTATGCTCACTAGATGCAGAACCACGATGATCATGCTGCAAGTTTTTTTATTCCTCGAATTTCTTTTGTCTCTCTTTTAAAAGGGAGGATATGAAATAGCTTAGGTTTGTGTAGGGAGATGAAATCTCTTGCTTCTACTTCCATGAACAATGTTGTGTTTTAACTTCCAAGCCTATTCATGGCTGTGTATAAGACGTTAGCCTTCTTATTTTGGTTTATCCAATATTATAATCTAACTTAAAGATATTATGATTAGTAGTGTTTTAGTAGGAGTTAGTAATGATAGTACCCCACCATTGATGACAGTAGTTGTTCATCAAAAAAAAATATCAGTGGATAACTCTTTCTTGATTTGCCATTAGTATTTCCCATAATTGTTAAACCCTATATTCTATTGGACTAACAAGATTTGTCGTGCCAGGGCAGAGTTTTGGGGATTGAATAGATTTTAATTTTGGGGAAAGGATATGCAGCAACTGAGAATCAAACGAAATGGTAAGACCAAGCATGCAGGGTGTTGCATACTTGGGCTCTCTCGATAGAAGCGTTATGTTATGCAGCATTTATGCCATAGTAGTAGTAGGGTGTTCCTAAAAGGACGTTAATAATATAATATTATATTATATCATAGTTAGACAGTGTACTAGTGGCTTTTTCAATAATTATTCGGTCTATGCTGAATTTGAATAATTGAATTTGATAAATGCATGAGAGCCTATTCCTCCACATGAAAAGAAAAGATAATATATGTATATATAGATATATAATATATATAGTTATCTCTAACTTTTTTTTTTTGGGGGGGTGTGGGGTTTTTTATGGTCCCCTTATTGAAGGCTGTGTGTTTACAATGAACTTTTTAAAATATAATAGACAAACAACTGAAAGTGGGGTGGGACTGGGAGAGTTGTCATGACTCATGAAGCACTGGACAAAGAAATGGTCTTATGCAATCTCACCAACCAATACATTTCCTGGTTTTTTGAAATCCACTCCCCCCTTTTTGGTAATGTTAATGGTAATGGTAGGCAAACGCAAAGGGAACCCGCCTCCCCCATTTTTATTGTGCAACTTATTTTTCTTATCTTTTCATTAAAGAAGAGGATGTACCCGCACCTGGTCTCACACACACACACACATATATAATATAAACTTTTTTCTAGTCAGGGACAAGGTAATAAACTTTTATTTGTGACCGAGATTGCTGGCGCGACTCGACCTCTTTCTTCTGGCTCTCTAATTTATTAATCATTACACCCCAATGATGGGATGGTAGCCACAGCCAGGTTTTGGTTTCTATCAATTTTTATTTTTTATTTTTTGTGGGAAATAATCACGGGCCAGTCGATTTCATAAGATATAACTCAAAAGAAGGGGAAGCAGCGTTTTTATTTTAATAGAAAAAAAAGAAAATTTTTGAGCAATTGGAGCCCCCACTATTGACAACGACTGAGCTGAGCATTCATTTGTAATTTCAAGAATATTTTTTAAGTAAAAAGAAAGGGGGTGGGGGGTGAGGGGTCCCTGTGATTTTCATTTCCTTCAGAATACCAAACCGTTTTTGTTGGAATTAAGAAGTCGAGGAAATATAGAATTTTATGAAGCGAAAGTCCATCCCCCTCCCTCTCATGAGCAATTGGGAGTGGGAGTAATCAGCGGTTACGTATAGATTGCTGCTTTTTTTTTTTTTGGGTATTACAGTTTCATTTCATGTGAAATGTGTTTCTTTTTTACCTTTTCTTTTGCCTCTCATTTTTCTGTCCTGTCCATCGCCTAACCAAACTCAATTGTTTGTCCTCTCTTTTATTTTTCTTGCCTTGCAGACTCCAATCCAACCCCATGGATCATTGGAATTCTATGGGATATCGTTTCCCCTTCTTTCTTCATTTCTCCTTTAAAAAAAAAAAAATTATTTATTAGGTGCCCCAAATTCTCTGCTTCAATTTTCTGAAACGCCAATTCTCTCTGTTTTCTTGGTCTTATTCATTCCCATTTGTGCAAACAAATACGTATTAAATAACATCACGTCACATCACATGAAAAAAAGAAGTAATTTTAATAAAACAGAAACACAAACCAAAACAGCAGCATGCAAAAAAAAAGGGGGGTTTTTGTGTTCCTTTCCTCGTGTTTAACTTGCTTATGCTTTTGTACCACGTTTTTTTTTTATTTTGTAGGCCACCAAACTAATAATATATTTATATATACACACATACCTAATTTTGATGCCAAACTTCTCCCAAAATTATTTTATTTATATATTTGCATGTATATGCGTTATATTATATATATATATATATATATGTTGGTCATAGAATGGAAGTGTTAAAACTGAAAGTTACCTTTTTTTGGTAGACCCAATAGTGAATTACGCATTTGAATCTGTCTAGATTCATCATCCATCCATCCTAATCATGTTACATCTACACATGTATGGGGCTGGGCCAGTATCCATACTTGTGGGTTTTTGTGTTGTGTAATATATATACAAAGAGGAGAGGACAAGGTCAAGGAGTAGTGATCAATAAAATATGGGGAAAAAAATTTTAAACTACTTCTAATCATATTCTATCTCTTCGAGGGAAAAACAAAAAAAAAAAAAAACAGGGAAAGAAAGAGAAGAAAATCGGTGGGTTTAATTACGTACAAGTAGTGATAGTGAGAAAAAAAAAAAAAAAAAAACAAGAAATATTTAAATTTTGGGAGGGAAAAATGGAATGGAGGAAATGGTATCTAGACCTAATACTAGTTCCGTTAGGGGTAATGATAAACATGGGATATCACGTTTGGTTATGGCATAAACTACGCACGCAACCCTTCACCACTATTATTGGCAAAAATGCAACTGCTCGTCGTTTATGGGTCTCCGCCATCATCAAGGTACGCTATTGTTGTTGTTGTTGTTGTTGTTTTTTCACTTTCAGTAATAGCAGGGGAATGAGTAGTATTAGGTGTAGGTAGCATGCAGGACTCTGTCTTTAACATGCATACAGTATTAAAGGACTGACCATATACATCCAACGAAACAAACAAAAAGTCAAAATTGGTTTTGTTTTTTGGTGCAGGATAACGAGAAGAAAACATACTGGCAGTTCAGACAATGAGGAACACGATCATGGTGCAACTCTGATGGCAACCACCACTATACTCCTTAGCTCCGGTTTTGGGTGCTGTTTTTAGCAGCACTTACAGCGTGAAGAAACCCCTCAACGACACCGTCTACGCGCACATGGAAGTTCATGGGCGCACTCAAATACTCACCCTCCTCACTATTTTCCTCTTCTCTTTATATGCTACTCTCTCTCCATTAGGTTTATAAACCAAGTCAACATACTCATCAACACTCCACAACACCATCATCATCCAGCTATTATTAATAATAATGATGGTATGGATTTCGAGATGGGAGTGACTCCAGAGTACGTGGCCGGTTTACTGGAGAAGGGTTCATGATGAATACGGTGGGGAACAGGGTATTCAAATGCAGGCCTCCCTCTGGTACTTTGGATTTTGGGGCCTGTTTCTCTCCTTTATCGCTCGGTCACCTTGGTCCCCCTTCTTTACCATCTTGATTTGCTTTTACCCCAACCACAACCACCTAATAGCAATGTTAGATCCTCACCAACACTCATGATATTACTGTCACTGATGATCTTTCTCACTTTGTAGTATGATATATTTATTACTATGCCACGACACCACCACCACCACCGATCCTCCCCTTGTTGCCCTGGTCTCTTTTTAGTATTACCATCCGTTAATTATATATAATGTTGACGTAAACTCATGTTAAATCTCTTTGTGTTTATTATCTTCTATGCGCCTTGTGTTTTAAATTCTCAGTCCACTTGTTTCCTATCTCCAAACAGGATCTCTCTTTTGTTGTTGAGGTGAAAATTTTTGCAAGTGGAGTGAATTAAAATTTAAAAATGTAAAAATAAGAAATATATATAATATATATATATAAGACAAATAAAATCATAACTATATATAATTAATGTGTGGATAGCTTTAAAGTGTAATATGTATATATGGATGGAGATTATTGTGAGCAGTAAAAAATAGTCCGATATATAGCAAATGCCAAATGGGGAAATAGTTGCAGTAATAAAACGACTGTTAGACTGCTGGTAGACACAGGATATAAAAGAAAAATGTACGAGCACAACATAAACTGAAGCTTGGTCAGCGAAAATTAAACCCTTTCAAAATTGAGTTTAGTAGTTTTTGTGTGTCGAAATGATCGACCGGGGGAAAAACCCCAAAATGAGACGAAGTGAAATATATGTTATGTAGCCAGATATAAAAATTAGAAACGTAGCCATTACAAGTAGACGGGTCTGCTGTGCCTTCATGTGCCTAACAATAACGATTCAGTGCTTCGAGTTCCCCTCGTGCAAACCCGATCCACTTTCCCCCGCACCCTTTAAATGGACTCCTTTGCTCGCTCATATAAATTATTATGTTTTTTAAAAAATTTCAGCATTTTTTTTCTTTTGATCATCAATATGCATAAACAATACAGAAAATAATATTCCAAATTCTTGTTTGAAAGTTTTTGGTGTGTATTACCGTATCGTAATACTAAAATTCGGTTATATTTTTTAAACACAAACACAACCTATACAATAGGTCAATGTAAGGAAAAGTTACACCCCTCAACCATCTAACAAGATTATTACCCCTCTTATTCTTGACCTAATCATTTGAATTTGACGTTATAGCCCTACTCAAGGAACTTTACCTACCATGGTGAAGTGTTATACTAAGTTTATAAAGGGAAAAAAATGCAATAACCATATCTCAAGCACCGCAGTTAAAAAGCATTTATCAACCGTTCCGCACATCGTAGACATTTTATGCAAAAATGCTATGTTATGATGCTGGTTCAGGCTCAGAAGTGTATATTATAGTGAAGTGCTGGTATACTACTGGTCGTACGATCTTGACATCTCTAGTTTTGGGCAATCTCGTTTAAGCCTGGCCTGGGGTGGTCGAGCCTTCTTACTAACGCTTCTTTTTCCCCATTATTTGGAGACTGTATTTTATAGTGTAGCGTCCATGTGGCTCAAACACCGGAGGGCATGCATGCTTAATCAGAAAAAGATAACTAAAGGACACCCTGGGTTTATTTTTTCCTGACTCCTACAATCATCACTCGACACATCCATGGAACTTCATATTGCGATGGATTTTTTTTTTTTTTTTTTTAGTATTTATTTATATATATATAATTAAAGTGTATTACTCTTTAAATAATCGTTACTTTTTAAAGTTATCTTTTTATCCTCTATTTAATTTTTTTATCAATCCAATCTCTCTTATTAATCTTTTTCAATCCAAAATCAATTTTCCCTTCACCTTCTTTTTTATCTCTCCAAACAACATGGTGCTTATCCCCATGATCTCTACAACAGTTTCTCTCCTTTCTATTTTTTCTTCCTCTACTTTATGTACTAGTATTATATGATTAAAATTTGATTATGATAAAATATAATCATGATAATAATTAATATCCATGCATATAGATAATTTCTGCTCGTAATCCTAATTTGCTAATAAATAAAAAATTTAAAAGAATTTAAAGCGAGTATACATAAAAAAAAAAGAATAAATTTATATTTATATTATTAATGAAAATTATGAATTTTTAAACCAAATAAATAATGATAAATTATAAATATATAAAATAATGTTATTAAATATGCATATGTATCACAAGTGCATCATCTACAAATATATATAAGTGTGTGTGTGTTCTTGTGAACGAAATATTTGTTTTTTTTTCAACTTATGTTCCTAGAATAAGTTAGAAAATAAAAATTGTTATGGAAATTGCAAAGGAGCATGTACATTGTTAAGTATAGTTTACTTAATTGTCTAATTATAATGAGAGAGATGGTACACAATTTCTTAAGAAAATTAGCATAAATTTGTGCAATAAGAAATAAAAATTATGTAAAATTTGTAAAGGTGAAGATAACGAAGTACCTAGCATGGTATTAGAAAGTTGTGTAATTTATTACAAACATGAAAAAATAAAAAGGAAAATTATTCCAAAATCATATAAAAGTACTTATATTAAAAAAATAAAATTTAAGTGTGTATAAATTGTTAACAAAATGGGTATAAAGTTAGGGCGATATCATGGTTTACATTTCAATTTTATCACTTTTTACAATTATACACATAAATTTTCAATTTATTTCGTTATACATCTAATTGAAGATTTAATTATTACCATTTATGTCTCAGTTAGTTTATATTCATAACAATAATCTTTTTAGCACGATAAGCTAAAAAAGTGATTGTCCATAACCTTAAAAGGATTGTGCCACCCCTCGAATGTCTTTGTACAGCCATTTCCCGGCTGCCAATGAGTCTTGTTACCTATATTTTTTAAGTGGGTTGCGACTTAATATTTTGCAATGAGTGACCAGGGGCTACTTGCAAAGAGTTGTGTGACTCCCTAAAGCTATGGGTGATTATCTTATTGGTTGATTACTTGATTGAACTAATGACGTGAATATAGTTGAATAAGATTTAGATGGTAGAAAACAAAAAATTTCAATTTAGTATATAATCAGATAAGTTAAAACTTTTGATATATAATAGTAAAAAAATGGTAAAGATAAGATGTAAATCCTGACATTAATTTATATAAAGATTTTTTAGTTAAGAAAAATGTGTAAAAAAGTTGTCTAAGAGAAAAAGATAAAGTCTACAACGATTTTTATAAAGAAAGTTGATTAATTCAAGTGGAAAAATAAAAATTTAAAAAAAAAACATGTTACCTTTCGTGCGTCATTCAATTATTAGGAGTGGGTATAAAATTCGATCAAATAGAAAATTAAGAAAATTTTTTTTAATCATGTTTAAAAAATTACGAAAATGGATCAAACCGAAAATTTATAATTGGTTTCGAATAATAAACCAAACCAAATCGTTAATCAAACCAATTCTTTTTTTAGAAAATAAAGAATCACTTTTGTTTATAATTAAAAGATTTTTTATTGCAATACAATACTTGAAAGAATTTTTTAGTTTACATTTATTAAAATGTAGATATATGTAACTCTTTTTATCATCATTTATAAATTATATATATAGATCACTCGAAATTTATACTATATAAAAGTTTTATAAATAAGATTAACTTTTAAAAATCTTTTAAAATTTATTAGTCAAATGATATTGAATTTATCAGCCTTTTATATCATATCAATACTTATATTTATTAATAAATAAATTTAATATTTTTCATATGAGATTACATATTATACAAATATATTTTTTAATTAAAAATATGATTCTATAAACTAAAAAAAACCCAGATTGGGGTTTTTTTTATGATATAGGAAAATTCCTAATTCAAATTATATGATTTTGTTTCAAAATTACAAGAAACCAAATTGCATTTTTATTAGGTTCAATTGTGGAAGAAAACTGAAATGAACCAAAACCATTACCCAAGTACTTCTGGGCTGCAAAAGATGGACTTTGGGAAGAGGTTTGCGACATGCAATGGGCCTAAGGCAGAAGCCTAATGAAAGCCGTTATTTGGATTTTGCACATACAACTTTACAACACTCACATGCATATATGATATTTCATACGAAAAATAAATACAAATCTCATTCACAGTTCCTGGTAGGTACTGTACACATATATTCTTCAACAAATAAAAGCTTAATTGTACATTATTTTTTTATTAATATTTTTGAATTACAATATTAAAAATAAAAAAAAAAACGTTGTTTGATAGTCAAATGAAGTTGAAAGCGTAGGTCCCAAAAGTAATTAAGAAGATAGAAAAATTTAATCCTTTTACAAAATGTTATTTAAAACGTCCCTTTTGATTATTTTGGGTAAACTTGGCATAAAACAATATAAAATAATAAATTGAACACAAAAAATAAAGAGTGGGATTGAGAAAATACTGCGCAATATTTATAATACTTCGACCCCCGTGTTTAATGCATGGGGAGACACTACAAAACTAGTAAATAAATTCACAATTGATCAATTCAAAAATAGATTTTAAAATTTGGGACGATCGAAATAAATTATTTAATCAAATCTAAATTTTACTAAAAAGTTAAAAATATTAGCAAAAGTGAATATCATGAGTTTGGATTTATGAATGTAAATAATTAAATATTATAATATTAAGTTATACGTATGGTATTTTTTATTTATCGAAAATACGTAAAACAAATTCTGATAATACAAATCGTTAGAAGTAAATTATATGCAATTAAAAAATTAATAATAAATAAAATGAAAAGTTTAGCACTTGAGATACACTTTAAAAATTATGAATTAAATAAACGTTGCTAGTATTAAGTTAAACCCTCAGAAAAAGATATTAAAAATTAAAAGAAATAATTTTATAACTTTAATATTTTAAATTTGAGCTCATTTATATATACAAATTTTTTTAGAATTATTAAATTTATTGGTCTAATTGTTATAATATAGAATTTCGAAATTTTTATATATGGGCTTATGATAAATCTTTTAAAATCAACTATATAATCTTAATAATTAATATTACTAAGTAAAATTATATATAAGAGTATATAAATAAGTCTCAAATGATTAATAGAATCTATCCATACATATATATATAAAATATCATAGATAAAAGAAAATGTATTTTAAAGTAAGCCCTAAAGTTAAGCTAAGAGACCGGAAAATTGAACTTAGAGCACAAGGGTTTTGGGCGATCATTTAAAAGGGTCCGATTAAACCCAAATTATTAAAATTTTGGAGAGAAAAAATAGTAAAAATTGCCTCGTAAACTGAATTTAACAAATAAGTAATAAAATAGAAAACTACAAAAATTTTTAAATTTTAAGTATAATAATTGTTAATCATCGAAAAGGCGAAAAGTGTAATTTAATAACTAATAAATTACTAGAGATAGATTATATGTATACTAAAATCATAGAATGACTTAAATAATAATTATGAATGTTCACATGTACCCATATGTATTTACGTATAGGTAAAAATACAACGAAATTTCTTAAATTGACCAAAAAATTAGTAAATAATTAAAGAAGATTATTAATTAATTGAGAAAAAAAACAAAAGATATGGAATGATGCAAATTTGGGTTGTAGCAAGTCAGGAGTAAGAGAAAAAAATTATCAATTAAATTAACTAACACAAAAGCCAAAAATTAAGGAAATGAGGCAATGTCATGTCTAATTAATGCATATTAATTTCTAAAAACATCTATAAATAAGAAAAAAATTCAGAGAACTCCTTTGGACAGTTAGGGATTAGAGAAAAATAGAGAGACCCCGAAAATTCAAGAGAAAAACTAGAGAAAAAAGAAAAGAAAAAGGAAACTGTGCAGTTGGGACTAGGACCCAAACCCACATACCACTACCTCACGCCAGACCCACCGCCTGGACCGATCGACACACCTGGACCGTGTTGAAGGGCCAAAAGCCATCGGACTGGGTGAATCTTTAATTTGTTCCGATTTTGTATAATTTCCTAAAATTAGTTATTTTGCCTAGAAAATTTGAAACGTGTTATTTTGAGGTTTTATTGTATGTAGATTTAGGGAAAAATAGTGATTTAGTTTAATCACGTCTAAAAATATAGGGTTCTTAACAAATTAAGCAAGACTAAGCAGATTAGAATTTGAAAAAAATAGGCTTAGGGGTTAGTTTGGAACTCAAAATTTTTTCTGTGCAATGCTTAAGGAATATAGAATAGTACTATGAAGCCATTTTTTTTAAAATTAATTTTTGAAAATTTTAAGTTAAATTTTTGCCCTAAAATGATGGAAAAATTGGGTAATTTGGGGTTAATTTAGGTAATTAAACACTAATTACTAATTTAGATAGTAATTAGATGTTCAAAGATGATAATCTCTGATGTAGAAACCAAATCATAGCCTTTGGAGTGTTAATATAAGTAAAAGAAGGCATTATGCGCTAATTATAGAAAATTAGGAATATTTTAAAAAAAATTTGGGTTTTAATTAGATAATATAATAATAGAAATCAGAATATAATAAATCTGAAATAAAATTTTAAATTTTAAGTGATTGTATAAAAAAGTGTAAGATTTTCTCATATTTGAAATAAATCCGGTATTATAATTAGGACTAGCGTGTACCGAATATTTTTGAATCCTTTAAATTTTGACCCAATGGGATATTAAAATACTCGAGCTTAAAGTGATTAAAATTTTACATAGGATTCGAGCATATTTAAGATTTCAGAATCAAAAAATACAATCTAATTTAGGAATCGAACCCTGAACTAAAGTAGAATGAATCATTAGTAAATAATAGTTATACATGGAAAAAATAAGCTAAATCATAACTTAGAATGTGAATCATTAAAGTATAAGAACTAAAAAGGACCTATTTGTATTATAGGATATCCAGAGATGAATCGGCTTGTAATCGAGTGATCAGGCAACTGAGAAACTCCCAAGTAAGTTGGCTTATTACTTACTGTATTAGAGTGCTATTTTATGGTACCCCGAAGACTTAGGATTGTATATGGTTGTGATTGTAATGCGTGCTGAATTTGAAATGTGAGTAATTTTGTGATCGATTGAATTGGTGTGAAATGTTTAAACATCCTAAATGAAATTTATCTTATTCGATTCTAATAATAAAAAATAAACATGCATTGAAAACCCGTTAGGGGATCATAGGATTCTCCAAACCAAATACCGATCCTTCAAAAGGGATAGCGCATGATTACAAAATAGTCCCTTTTTCATCCGTAGCGAACTAAGTGATAGGAGAAGAGGTCGTGGTGAGGGTGAAGTCAATGGTTCGAAGGTAGTTGTAGGAGGACGAGGTCTTCATTGCATAAGCCGGGTTTGGTTATGAATTGCTACATGACATGGAAACTCCTCAACCGGGATTAGAACGGGTGAAATTTCTTTGATTTTGGGCAACGGACCGGACTACGTTGTGCTATGACACTGATTGTTACATTGCATTAAATAATTTCTTTGATAATCTTATTTGGGTTTATATACTCTCATGAGTCTCTAATTAAACTTACTGAGCTGTAGTTGCTCATATCCCTAAAAGATCCTTTTGCAGGTCATGATCTTTGAACACTTAAAGTATTATGCCGCCTTACAATTTTAATCCGAGGTTAGCCCTTTTTTAAAGCTAGGGGCGTGAGGGGGCCAATTTACTTAGTAGTGATGTGTAGCGAGAATGTCCTTCGTAGTTTGAGGATAAAAGACTGATAATTATTATGTAAAATTAGTGAACCGTTGTTATATGTAAAACTTCTTGGAAAGTTCTGGGGGACTTTACATATAATTATATAGGTTTAATTAAAATTGTGGTTTAACCATAATTGTAGTTAAACATTTAATTGGTTTTTACTTCAAGCGAGGAGTCATCGAAAGGCCTTGTGTAAATTATGTCTATGTTTGGGGATTGTGAGGTAGTACTATCATAGAATGGTTTAAGGGTAGGGCAATTGCGACTCTGTGTTTTTCGGGACGTAACAGTTCTCGGTTGGTATCAGAGCGTAGTTTTAGTGGACTCGCTTTGAAGCATCATACTTTAAAAAAAAATAGTTTATTGTAGGAATATTGAGAGTGGGCAATATTAAGTGGGTGATAAAATATTGTATTAAGCTATGAAAACATAGGTAAGCATGATTTTAAAAACATAGTAAATGTTAATTAGTTTAACTATAATTACAGGGTCGAAGGGGGGAACTAATAATAGTTAGATAGGGTTTCGGAAGGAATGGAGAAGTATCCCCTATTGATTATGGGTTAGATTACAGTAGTTATTGATAAGAATTAGCTGATTAAAACATCTTTAGGATAGTTGATGAGATTATTGATAATTTCATATAAGATGTGCTATAGCTGGAAAAAATGAGCGGGCATAGATGGAGATGAGTCTAGGCCTTAAATATAATAGATTACTGTCATAGAAGCTTTTGAGCAGGGGTGGTTGGAGACAAAGGGAATTATAACTTTGATGATGCCCTTATGGTATTTTCCGCTGGGTTAGAGGATGGGAACCATCCCCAGTTAGTATTGCACACATCCCTACTGACATTCCAAACATTCCTAGATAATACCCACCAAGGATTATTGTTTGGGTTTCCTCAGTTTTCAAACCTGCTGGGAAGGTATAGAGATACCATTGGAACCCTAACCCTAAACCTGAACCTGAGATACCGGACCACCTCCAGTTAACCCCAAGAGGATGGAGTTCATGTTGAAGAAGACCCCGATGAAGACCTAGAAAAAGAAGAAGATCCAGAAGAAGACCTTGAGGAGGAGCAAGGGAATGAGGATAAACCTGGTGTAAATATACATGCCTTAGTTATGCAAGTGATTGCAGACACCGGGATAACGGGTAGGTGCTGGTGACATATTTAAAAGTCAGATGATGATGATGATGATGTTAGGAGGTGATTGTAATCCTTGAGACTCCAAAGATGTATAAAATAGACCTGCATCAAATATCGAGCAGGGGGATCATTTGGGTAGGAGGCCAATGGATCATGATCCCTTTGATGAAGTAGCTGTCACAGATTCAGAGGAGGATTAGCTTATTTAAAGTGGCTGATTTATTTTGGTCAGATAAATCTTTAGATATGACCCAGTAGCAATTTTGATGGAAACTGATGTATTTTAAGAATCTTTTGATGTTTTTTTGTAGCTTTTGGATCAAGCTAGGTGTATGTTGTAATTAAGTTTGATGTAGCTAGTTGATGTAATTTTTTGTCTTGTACAGTTGTAAAGATCGAGTTGTACTAGATTATGTAAGTAGTGATGTAATCAAGTTGTAAAGTTTATGTATGTTATTCAAAAGCTATTGAGTTTTTATCTTTTTGTTTTGAAGTTGTAATGAAATAATGTAAGGTTGAATAAAGTTAGTGGAAGTTAGACTACTAAGTATGTTGATTACAATGATGTTGTTATTATTATTCTATATGAGAATATGTTGCAACATTTATTAATTTATAAAAATTCTCTAAAAAAAAAGCAAGATAACTTATAAATAGATATGAATGGGGGGTTATAAGTTATAAACTGTTAAGCAATTATGGCTGAAGCTGGAAATGAGAGTAGTCAAGGAGGAACTGAAGGGAATCAAAACCCTCTACCACGACCCACCCTCCCCCTCGAGAGAAAAACATAGATAAGATTTACCCCCACCGCCACAACAAGAAAATATTCCTATTAGACAAATACTTGCCAATTGCATACGATGATGAGACAGCAAGGAATGTTGATTCAACATCTTATGACTGGTGGTAATGCGAGAAATAAAAGACCCCAAGAAGTTGAACAACGAATGGAGCAAACCTCAAGAGGTAAATAAACTTCTTGAGTTTATAAAAGCCAACTGTTATTTTGAAGGGAGATGGTAGGCCAGATGAAAGCTGATAATTGGTTAGAACCAAGTTAAAACGGGTTTTGAGGCTTTTAGAGTCCCTAAATCTCAAAAGTTATCTTATGGTACATTTATATTAAAGTTATTGCAAAAGTATGGTGGGATTCAAGAGCAAGGCAACTTGGAAATAACATTGATTGGTAACAATTTAAGAGGAAATTCAAAAAGGAGTATTTCCCTAAAGTTGTTCAAACAAAATGGTACGAGATTTTTTTGAATTGAAGAAGGGAGGTATGAGTATAACTCGGTATAAACGAGTTTAATAAATTGTTACAATATGTACTTGGCTCAACCGAAATAATATTGAGTTGAAGAAAGTTTTTGTTTTGATCGGTTTTGACCCCACAATGTGTTGCAAGTTGTTAGATTATGGTTTCCCCACTTATAATGAAGTGGTAGATAAGGCAAGACAACTGAAGATAAATCGTGTGAGGATACAAGCAATGTGGATTCAAAAGATCAACAGAGGATATCGACCTAGTCCATCATTTAAGAGATCATATCCTGGTGCCGCTAGTAGCAGTTCTAGGTAGAAAAAAGGGGAGACCAGTAACTTTGGCTAGTAACCCAGCGCATCAGTACCTAGTTTGAGTTTTTATGACAAAGAGGGTAATGTCAAATGCTGGAAGTGAGTGAAAAATCATTTCTCGAGAAATTGTGCTCAGCTTAAGGGAAAATGTTTTATATGTGGAGATCCAAACCATGTGCTGAAGGCATACCCTAGGATGAAATTAGTGAAGTGTAATAGATGTGGTAGGAAGGGGTATTTCTCCAATACTGTCCACAATTTGGAAAAGGAGTTAAGTAGACAGAAGGTTTTGATAACACTACTGCACCTGCTCGTACTTGCTCTAGAGGATAGGGAAGTTGAGGAGAATGAGGATTTCTCAGATTTTATGGAGGAATACTACCATGATGATGTCGAGAGATCATGGGAGTCGAAGAAGAAAATGATGAAGGACTTGTAACTGGATGTACTCAGACCATCTATTGTAATGATAATTTTAAGTGTGAATTAAGTGAAATATTTGCATTTTAAGATTTATGAATGTTAGTGTAGTTTGTAACCATAGTATTAGTACAATTTTAGGACATGCGCTGATAAATGGACAACCTGCCTTTGTGCTGTTTGATACTGGTGCATCTCATTCCTTGCAAGTTAGAAATTGTAAAATTTAACAAGAGATTAGTGTGGTTACTGTTAATATAACTTATAAAGTTAGAACTCCGACTAGGGAGAAAGTAACAACCTGAGAAGTAGTAGCTGATGTAAAATAAAAATTCAGCAGAAAATAGTATCCTATAAGTTTTGTCATTTTTACCTTTACAAGGTTTTGATGTAATAGTGAGAATAGATTGGTTGTCTAAGAATAAAGCCATTGTGGAGTGTAGAAAATAAAATAATCATCTTAATGAGGGAGAAATGATATTTCGGGAAAGGCTGGTGGAAGTAGATTTAAATTTTTTCAGTAATGGAGATATGTGATGAACTGTGTGAGACAAAAGTAAAGGGGAATGATTAGAAATTTTTTTTGGGTGTTTGCTGTGGGTGCAAAGAAACAAAAAACCCAAGGTAGTAGACATAGGGTAGTGAATGAATTTTCCAGATGTATTCCAGAGGATTTACTAGGGTTAGCTCCATCACGAGAATTAGATTTCACTGTAGAATTAGTTTTCCCGAAACTGAGCCTATCCTAAAGCTCCATATCAAATGTCACCTATGGAACTTTAGGAACTAAAGAAGTAGCTTCAGGAGCTATTTGGGTAAGAAGTTTATTTGACCGAGGGGTTTCAAACCCTAGGGAGCACCGGGATTGTTTGTAAAAAAGAAGCGTGGTATTATGAGATTGTATATAAACATCGGGAATTAAATAAGGGTTTCCATTAAAAATAGGATTCCTTACCTTGCATTGATGACTTGTTTGACCAACTCCAATGGCAACTGTTTTTCTAGAATTGATTTGAAATCAGGATATCATCAATTATGAAATTAAGTCAGAAGATGTACATAAAACCCCATTTAGAACTTGATATGGTCCATTATGAATTTTTGTTAAAGCCCTTTGATTTAACGAAGTCCCGACTGTATTTATGGACCTGATGAATCGTATATACCAACCATAAATTTGGGTAAGTTTATCGTGGGGTTTATTGATGATTTTTTGATTTATTCAAAAACCAAGAAGGAGCAAAGCAAAAACATTTACGATTGGCATTACAAAAGTTGAAAGAGAAAACAAATTGTAAAGCCAAGTTAAGTACATGTGATTTTTGGTTGGATAGAATTTTCTTTTCTAGGTCATATTATATCTGGTAAAGGAATCTCTATAGACCCTGATAAAGTGAAAGCAATAATGGATGGGAAAAAACCAACCATTTCAATTGAAAATAAGGAGTTTCTGGGTATGGCTAGATACTATCGACGGTTCATAAATGATTTTTCCAAAATTACCAAACCGTTGACTCAATTGACCCAGAAGGATATAAAATTTGAATGGAGTGAAGATTGTGAAATGAGTTTTTCAAGAGTTGAAGAAACTACTGGGTTTCAACACCAGTTTAAATTAAACCCAATCCGGATAAGCCTTATAATGTGTATAGTGATGCTCACCAGAATGGATTAGGTTATGTATTGATGCAGGATAGAAAATTGTTTTCATATGCACAAGACAATTAAGGCCACACGAGATGAATTATCCAACCCATGATTTAGAATTAGTAGCTGTAGTGTTTGCTTTAAAGATTTAGAGACATTATATTATGGACAAAGGTGTGAGATGTACATTAACCATAAGAGTTTAAAGTATTTCTTTTACTTAAAAGAGTTTTAATTTAAGGGAAAGAAGTGGTTAGAATTTATTAAAAATTATGATCTAAATATAAACTATCACCCTGGAAAAGCTAATTTGGTGGGGGATGCATTAAGTCAAAGAATTAAAGAATAAGTTGCCTTACTGTTAAAAACCCCAACGTGCATTAGTGCAAGAGTTTGAGGGGAAAGCAAATTGGGGTTGACTAGTGTGAACCTAATGTTAACTAATGAATTTTGGGAAATGCAACCTACCTTGTTGGAGAGAATAAAGCAAACAAGAAGAAGATAAGGGTCTGATGGAGATAAAAGAGAAATTAAGTAACGGACAGGACCCTGACTTTTAAAATAGATGATAAAGGTATAATAAAGTTTAGAGGAAGAATATGTATACCATAAGATCCCGACGTAAGGAAGCAAATTTTGGATGAAGCACACATACAGGTTATACTGTGCACTCGAGAGGAAATAAAATGTACCAAGATTTGAAACTCATGTATTGGGTGGAATGGGATGAAGATATGTGTCGGAATGCATTACGTGCCATAAGTTAAAGCAGAACACCAAGACCGAGTGAACATTACAACCTTTAAAGTGCTGAGATGGAATGAGACCATATTACTATGGATTTTGTAGTAGCACTACAAAGGACTCAAGTTGGATACGATTCCATTTGGGTATTCGCGGCTAGACTAACAAAGAGTGCACATTTCTTACCCTTTTCGGAGGGTGATTCAATGAAAAATGATGGCTAGACTTTATGTCCGAGAAATAGTAAGGTTACATGGTGTACCTGAAAGTATTGTTTCTGATCAGGATAGTCGGTTGTACTAAATTCTGGGAGAGTTTACATAGAGTTTTGGGTATAAATTGCAATTTGGGACGGCTTATCACCCACAAACAGATGGGCAATCTGAGAGAACAATTCAAACTCTAAAGATATGTTGTGAGCATGCGTGTTAGATTTTGGTGGTGATTAGGATAAATATTTAAACCCTTGATAGAATTTGCTTACAATAATAGTTATATGCAAAACCCTACAAATGGTACCTTATGAAGGCATTATATGGGAGAAAGTGTAGATCGCTACTGTATTGGGATTACGACGAGTAAAGCCATGATTGGACCAGACATGATTAATCAAACAAGTGAGAAGATTAAGATTGTTTGACAGTAGATGAAAGAAGCTTAGGATCGTTATAAGAGTTGGGCTGATTTGAAGATAAGACCACTGGAGTTTGAAGTTGTTATCATGTTTAATCAAAATTAAGCCCATTCAAAAGGCTCAGACAATTCGGCTTAAAGGGAAAACTGAGCTTACAATACATTGGTCCATTTGAAGTATTGGAGAAAGTTGGCAAAGTACCCTATAGAATAGTTTTACCTCCAAGTTTAGCGGGCTTTTCATAATGTAAATTTCCCTGTTCTATGTTTAAGAAAATTCATTAAAATCCGAATACAATAGTAAAAGAAGAGTTAGTGGAGCTAAAAAGAAATTTTCAACTGTGAGACAACCCTAAAAATATTATATAGTTGGGTTCAAAAGTTAAGGAATAGAGATATGTATTACGTGAAGATTCAATGGAACGAAGGTCCAGACTTGGAGATGACTTGGGGAAACCCAAAAATCGCAATGGTGGAGCAGTATCCATAGCTTTTCTAACTTTCCCGGTTAGTAAAAGTATGCAAATTATTGTATTTATTCATTTAAGTGTAATTTAGATATACAAAAGTTTTGAGGACAAAACTTTTTGAAGGGGGGTGGAAAGTAAACCTTAAAAGTTAAGTCAAGAGACCGTAAGATTGAACTTAGATTTCAAGGTTTAGGGCGATCGGTTAAAAGATCCGATCAAACCCGAATTATAAACTATGGAGAGAAATATTAATATGACCCGTAAACTTAAATTTTAAAAAAATAAGTAATAAAATAGAAGACTACAAAATTTTCAAATTTTAAGTATAATAATTGTTAATCATCGAAAAGGCGAAAAGTGTAATTTTAATAACTAATAAATTACTAGATATAGATTTATTATAATTTCTAAAATCATAGAATGACCTAAATAATAACTAGGATTTTTCACATATACCCCACATGTATTTTCATGTAGGTAAAAATACACGAAATTTCTTAAATTAGCCAAAACTTTGTAAATAATTAAAGAAAATTATTTAATTAATTGAGAAAAAATCATAAGGAATAGAATGGTGCAAATCTGGTCGTGGCAAGTCAAGAGCAAGAGAAGAAAAATTATCCAATTAGAATTAAGCAACACAAAAGCCAAAAATCAAGGAATTGGGCAATATCATGTCTAATTAATGCATATTAATTACCAAAAAGGTCTACAAATGGGAAAAAAAATTTTAGAAAAACTCCTTTGGACAGTTAAGGATTAGAGAAAAATAGAGAGACCCAAAATTCAAGAGAAAAACTAGAGAAAAATAAAAGAAAAGGGAAATTTGTGCAGTTAGGGTTAGTGAGCCAAACCCACATAACCACTACTTCACGCCAGACCTACCGCTTGGATCGACCGACATACCGGGACCGGTGTTGGAAAAGGGCAAAAGCCATCGAACAGGGGGAGTCTCTAATCTATTCCGATTTTGTATAATTTCCTAAAATTAGTTATTTTGCCTAGAAAATTATGAAACTTGTTATTCTGAGGTTTTATTGTATGTAGATAGGGAAAAATAGTGATTTAGTTTAATCACGTTTGAAAATATAGGGTTCTTGCAAATTAAGTAAAACAAAGCAATGATTAGAATTGGAAATAAATAGGCTTAGGAGTGTAGTTTGGGGGCTCAAAATTTTTCTGTAGAATGCTTAAGGATTTATGAACAGTACTAGAAGACATTTTTTTTTTAAAATTAATTTCAAAAATTTTAAGTTAATTTTACCTCTAAAATGATGGAAAATTGGATAATTTTGGGTTAATTAGGTGATTAAGACTCTAATTACTGAGTTAGATAGTAATTAGATGTTAAAGGGATGATAATTTTTTAAATGTAGAAACCTAATCATAACCTTTAGAGTGTTAAGTAAAGTAATGAAGGCATTAGTGCTAATTATAGAAAATTAGGAATATTATAAAAAAATTTGGTTTAATTAGATAATATAATAATAGAAATCAAATAAATAAATCTGAAATAAAATTTAATTTTAAGTTATTGTATAAAAAAGTGTAAGATTTTCTTACATAAATGAATAAATCCGGTATCCTAATTAGAACTAGCGTGTACCGAATAATTTAGAATCCTAATTTAAAACCTAATGGAATATTAGAATACTCGAGCTAATGTGATTAATTTCACATTAGGATTCAAGCATATTTAAGATTTCAAATCAAAACTAGAATATAATTTAGGAACCAAACCTCGAACTAGGGTATAATAAATCATTAGTAAATAATAGTTATACATGGAAAAATAAGCTAAATCATAACTTAGAATATAAATCTTTAAAAGTAAAGAACTAAAAGGACTTTTTTTTTATTATAGGAAATCCAGAGACGAATTAGCTTGTAATCGAGTGATCAGGGGGCTGAAAAACTCCAAGTAAGTTGGGTTATTAAACCCACTGTATTAGAGTGCTATTTTATGGTACTCGGATGTCACACCCCGAAGCAACAGAGTCATAACAGCCACACCATATAAACCATTCTAAGATAAAAATTGGCCTTACCAAATGCTATCTTAGAGCTGATCAACACAAGGCTCCACGACTAACTCGCTTTAAAGTAAACAGTTTGTGATTTAAAATAAATCATTTACTTAAGAAAGTGAAAAATTTATATATACACTATAATTCAGTTATTACATTATTCAAAAATGAAAATTCTAAAATAAAAACTTAGAGCTTAAAATATATGTTTTTTTTTCAAATATTTTTCCTCACTCCCTAGGATCCAGTAGTTCTAGCTTTAAAGTAGTTGTATGTCGCTTCTTAGCCAGCCCCTTGCACGACGTCTAAAAGGGTGTAAGCAAACCCCAGCTCGATAAGTTAGGATAGAGGACTTAAAAATATACTACAAACATAACAAGGTTATCATCAACTTATTAGGTGTAATGCAAGTTCAAGCAAATGCCGTTGCAACGACGTTGTCCAGCTTGTCGTAAGATTAGAGAAATTGTGCTCGCTCTAATCCTGGTTTTGAGAGTTGCTGTTAATGCAACAGCCCATGACTAAACCCAAGCTTGTGCAATGGGGGGACATGGCTCCTCCCGCGACTACCTTCAAAACCATTGACTTTACCATCGACACGACCTCCTCTTCTTTCACTTATTCGAACTAAGGATGAAGAGAGAACTATTTGCAATCCTGCGCTATCCCTTTCAAAGGGGGTCGGTTTTTGGGCCCGGGAGAACCCTTTGGTTCCCCTAATGGTTGCCATGTAGGTCCGATTATGATTACAATTCGTATCTATGATTACAGGTCGTATCTATGTTTTACAAGTCGTACTTTGATTAGTCCAATTTAGGGTGATCAATCATTTCACACAAATCATACAATAAAAGTCAGAACAATAGATAAAATTATAGCATCACTCATAATCAAGCACATGCACACAATCAACTATCTAACAAACACAACCAAACATAATCTCAAGCCTCCAAAATACAACAACGTAAATTTAAACCTGACTTACCTCGACTCCTCGCTCACTCACTCGAGGTCCGACTCGCTTAGGCACGCTGATCATTCCTATAACACAAACGTGGTTTCAGTTTTTTATATAACTATTTTAGATTCGTTTTATCCTATAACGCTTATTGTTATCTTTTGTTTAGAGTTTAATATATCCAATTATCTAGGTTCTCAATCTTTTACAATTTACTCTAGGTTTAGGGTTAAGTTGGGTTTCAATTTTCGTATCGTTTTCTAAATTGGGTTCAATTTAAATTTTTCTAATATTTGCTTTAACCCAAACCCCTAAAATTCTTTCAAGTCAAATGTGAAATTAATCACTTTACTTCCCGATCTCCAAATACCGACTACCCTTGTTCGTATTTATTCCCCCCGTACACTTAAATCCTAAGGTACCGAATTTTTTCAAAATGTAAAAATTTTTTTAATTTTTCAAAAATTTTACATAAATTTAAATTTTTTAAGATTTTTTATAAATTTTTTTTTTATCAAATATAAATTTTTTATTCAAATCTTCAATTTATTAATTTCTAAAATTGTGTATTGTTATTTTAATACAACTCATTATGTACATAATACACACATAAAATTTTTATCACTCAAAAAAAACCATCCCCCCCAACATAAATTACTTTTAAAATTTTCCAAATTCATTAAAAAAATTTTTTCCCCAAATTTTACCCAATTTACAAATTAACAAAAAATTTACTATTTTTCCCTATTACTTATTTACATATAATTAACCTAATAATTACATAAAATCCCTTAAATACTACAAGAAACTACTTCATCAATTTCAACATCCTAAAACATATAATTTTTCCCTAAATCAAAATTTAAACCCATTAATTATTTAATTTTAACCCCAAATTACCCATTTTTGTTTCTTTTAAAAGGCCAAAAAATTATCAAAATTTTTTTAAAAATTAATTTTGAAAACGGCTTTATAGCACTGTTCTATACCATCTAACATCTACATAAAATTAGGTCAAAAAAACACTCCTAAGGGCTTTATTTCTTTTCAAATCATGCTCGGTTTTGATGTTTCTAAATACCCTATACACGGGGGCTATTTCACAAAATAATATTTTTTTTAAAAATAAATAACCCAGGTTTTTGGGTTTTAGCTCTGAAATACGAAACTCCTCAAACCCGGTTAGACGAGTAAAATTTTTTATTTCGCAACGGACCGAACTACGTTGTGCGATGACCCCTTTATTGTTGCATTGCATTAAATAATTGCTTGGGAAAGTTGTTTTTGTTTTTATACCTCATAAGTTTCCATTCACTTACTAGCTATAGTTTTTTCATACACCTATAGATCCTTTTTCGCTCCGACTTTGAACACTTTAAGTATTTTGCCGCCCAAATTATCCGAGGTTTTGTTTTTTTGAAGCCAGGGGGGTGGGGAGCAATTTACTTATAGGGATGTGTGCAAGAATGTCCTTGTATTTGATGATAAAAAAACGATAATTATTTTGTAAATTAGTGAACTGTTGTTATAGTAGAATTTCCAGAAAGTTCTGTGAACTTTTTTATATAATTTTATAAGTTTAATTAAAATTTGGGAAATTTACCATAATTTTAGTAAAAAATTTAATTGGGCGTTTACTCAAAAACGAGGATTGTCGACGCCTTGTGTAAATTAGTCTATGGAGGGGACTATGAGGCCAATTTTAAAAAAAATGGTTTTCACGGTGGGACTATTGCGACTCCGGACTTTGAGGCATAACATTTAAAGTTTATCATGGAAAGTAAGACAATGAAAAAGGTTTGATAAACTAAATAATAAATGAATTTTTTCAAAAGTTATAAGAAAGTCTTGTAAAGTCAGTTTCAAAAATATTTAAAATACAACATATTAATTAAAATGAAAAGGGTTGTCGATTAAAATTTTTAAATTAGTCTAAAATAGAAATTTTAAATTAAATATATGATATAAAAACCTTTAATTTTTCAGTACATTATGAAATTTTATAAATAATAAATCATGATAAAATTTTATTCAAAAGGTCATATAAATTTGGGTTAAAAAAAGAGAAAAATTTTTAATTTTAAAGTAATATATGTAAACTTCAATTTCCTTAAAAAGGCAGTGGAGTCATGTATAAAACTAAGTTTGATTACACCCACATGAGAGAGATTGGAAAAGAAAAAAAAGTGAAAAAGGGTGAGATAAAAAGAGAAAAGAGATTTGACAAAAAGAAAAAAAGGAAAGAGAGAGAGAAAGGGAAAAGTAGGGAGAGAAAAAAATAGAAAAGAGAAAGAGAAGAAAAGAAGAAGAAAAAAAAAAAAGTAGAAGATTAAAAGATTTAAAATTTTCGATGTCTAATATTTTTTTGAGCAAATGGTATTTAAAACTCACATCAACTTAAATGGGAAACCAAGATTTCAGAAAGTTTGGACCAATATGTTAATGTATTTCAGAGTTGTTTCATAATACTCTAAGACTCAAGGTTATATTTGTTTGTGCTTAAGGTAGTTTGTTTATGTGCTTCAGGGTATGTTCATAGTACTCAAAAGACCAAGGTTATATTTGTTTTTTGCTTAAGGAGTTTGATTATTGCATGCAGTTGTGGTTTATATGTTTTTAAATGTTTTGTATAATATTAGCTTTTTTGTTTTGGTTGCAATTATTTTGTATTGCGTGTTTGGGATTTCCCTTTTTTCTTGATTTAATTAAATGTAAAACTTCTAATTCTAAATCAACTTACATGACAATCCTTAAAGGGAAAAACTTTAAAGCTTCTCGGGTTAAATACGCCCCCTTTTAAAGGGAATAGCGCGGATAGTATTTTTTTATTTTTTTACCATAAGTAAACAAAGTAAGAAAGAAAAGGACAAAAAGAATGGAGGTAGTGGTTCGAAGTATCAAGGGAAAAGTAAAGTCTCCCTTGTATAAACTTGGGTTTTTGTTGTAAATTGTTAAAAAAATCGCTAAACTCCCCAACCCCAATTAGAGTTTTTAAATAATTTCTTTAATCTCCGGGGATCAGAAACATCAGTATGGGGATTTTTTTTTCAGTTGCATTAAAATAAATTTGGCTATTTTCCTATTTGTACTTAATTCTAGTTTTTAAATTTTTATCTTAAAAGATTGGTTACTTACATCCAATAGATATTGTTATAGGGATAACTGGAAGCGGCTTCTAATCACCTCAAAGCTAAAAAAACTACTAAAACGAGAATTTAAAGGTTTTAAAACGAGGATCGATTTTAATCCAAAATTTTGGGGCCCTTATCTTTAAATTTTTTAAAAATCAATTTATTTTACTTTAGTAAGTAATATAAATATAAATCTTAGTATGTTAATTTTATATTTTCATAAATAAAAAATATGTTTAATTTATGAATTTTTACTTCAAAGCGAGTTGGTTTTAGGTCTTGTGTAAATCAAGTTAAGATAGCAGCTGTAATGTCAACTTTTACCAAAAAGATTTATACGGAAAATTTTTACATTTTACCATTTAGGGGTAACAAGTCTAATTTTGGATAAAGTTTAATTTTGTGAACTCGCTTTGAAGTGTTAAAATTTAAAAGAAGTAAATATCATAAGAAACATTGAGGTTTTTTTAGTAATAAGGGGATGATAAATGAGTAGTTAAAAGATGTAAACTTAAAGTATATGTATATTTAAGAATAAGAAAAAATAATGATGTAAAATCCTACTAACTTTCCTTTATGCTAACTTACAAGTTTATGGAAATAATTTGTAACTTTTAGTTATACTTAAAAGTTTTAAAAGGAATAGAGAATTTTTAGCCCTAGCAGTACAAACTTCGTAAAATGTCAGGTAAACCTTCTGCAAAAGGGGGAAAAAACATAAATATGCGTTTATAAACTGTATTAGAAATAACCAAGTAGTAAAACTTAAGAGAGAAAAATCGAGAAGAATTAAATTGGAATAGAAGTCAAGAGGAAAAGGGGTTTTTTATTCTTGGAAATTTTAAGAAACCAAATTTCTAAGGGAACATTGTTTTTGGAAAAAGTAAAGAGTGAGGGAATATAAAAATAATTTAAAAATATAATGAATTCCCTTAAAAATTAGATAGGGAATAGACCTGGACAAGACCTAAGCAAATATAAATCAATTTTTAATGAGATAAAGAATAGTAGTTTAGTGCACAAAAAATTTAAAAGTCGACAGTGTAGCAAATTTTAAAAAAAAGCTTTGAGCTAAAAGCAATGAACAACTAATTTTGGTATTAGATTAAGCAAACCAATAGATAATAAGAGTGTACCACTTGCATAATACAAAAAAAAAATTTGGGAGTTCTGATACGTGCTTACATTAACTTTAAGAACTCGTTTAAAAAAAAATTTTCCATAAATTCCATATACTCCAGTAACTTTGAACTAAGAAGAAACTATTTTTCTAACCTAATTTAATTAAGTTCAACAATTTTTTGATTTCCATACATAGGGTATACAAAAATTCAAGTTAAAGAGATCCCAGTTTATATAAATGTTTATAGTTATGAATTAGATAAAATTTTTAAGTTTTAATACCCCTTTTATATATAATAGTTGGGAATCTAGATGTAATTTTTGGAAATCAACATAATTTAATCATGAACAAAATTACATTTTTCAAAATAATTTTAAACTATAATATGTATGATCAGTGAATGTATTATATTTTGTATTACACGTAAAAATTTAAAAATTGATAAAAAAACCAAACCCTGTGTAAAAAATAATAAGTAAAAAATTTTTCCCCTTATCTAGAACTTGTGTTTTCCCTTTTTCCCCTTTAATTTAAAAATTTTTGTCAAGTAGAAAAACCCCATATGAGAAATTCATTTTCTTCATATCAGATAAATAATTGAACTATCCATAGGGAAGTTTTCAATAGAAGTAGATCCACTTTACCTTATTTAAACCCATAACATGTGTTTATATACGTATATCCAAATGTCACGGGTTAATTATAATTGAAAATTCTAACTATAAAAACCAGCCAAGTTTAGGATGCAAAAATAAAAACTTCTTGAAACAACTATCATTAAACCCCCTATCCTTTTAATATATAAATAAACCTTAAAGAAAACCCTCCTCATCTTTATAACATGAACCAATTCAAATAAATTAGAGCTAAGTCAATTCCCTATCCATTTTTTCCTCTTAACTCTACAAAACAATCTTTCACCCTTTCTACTATTCACAAACCTACTTGTAGGGGGCAAACTTTACTCGACGACATCATGATCAAATCCCTAAATATCCTAACAATGAGTAATAAAACAATGACCCAAAATTTTAAAGGGGAAAAAACTTAAATTTGAAAATTAAAACCACATGGGCCCCGTTTACCATCAAACTCAAGGACAACAATTAACATAAAATAAAAAAAAACCAAAACTACAACTACAATGATAACATAAAATCATTCAAATGAAATAAAACTTACCCCCTTAATCCTCAATAATGGCAATAAACGTAAAATGAAAATTTTTAACAAAAAATTTTAAATTAATAAAGAAATACAAACTTCAACAAAAGAAAAGAATAACTATTACAAGCACAAAAAGAAGTTATCAAAAAAAATCTTCATGTGTACTGTATTAAAATTTCCGTTTTGGTAGGAATTGCAAACTATATGGTCTATGTGGAGTTTTAAGCCCCATTAGCCTCAAGTCATAGAGTCCTGTTGGAAGTTCGTCGAGTCAAGTCAGTTGTTTAGTCATGATTGGGTCCAGTCCATAGAAGGGTCCAGATTTGCCATTTTTCCCCTATTTATAATCATATTAAGTTTTAAATGGAGTGTAAGGAACTATAGAACAAATAAATAACAAATAACATTGGGTATGTATGTCACGCGTTGAAGGGGTAGAGTCATAACGTCCAACTATAAACCATCTAAGATAAAGCTGACCATCTATTGTTTTTTAACTTGATTTACACAAGACGTTCATAACTAACCCCTTTAAAATAAATATTTCAAAATTAAAAAATTATTTCCTAAGAATATGAATATATATTATCACGATTCAAATTTTACAGTTAATGTTTGCAAGGTTTCATGTTTTAATTTATCTAAGCATACTTTATTCAAAAATGGAAAAACTAAAAAAAGAGTTAAGACCTTAAAAATTTTTCTTTTTCTTTAGATATATTTCGTCCTCTCAGGATCTAGCGTTGCATTTTAAAGGGTAATATAACCATTCTTAATAATACCCGTTTTAACTTTTAAGAGATATAGCAATCAACCTTGATAATTTGGGGATGAAAATTTAAAACTTATACCAACATAAATAAGGTTAAAAATTTTAAATTATTAGATGCGTTTCATGCAGAAGCAAATTCCATCAACATGTTGCTATTTATAGTAAATTAGAAAATTTACACCGCTCTAACCCCGGGTTAAAGATTTTTATATTTATGTAACGCAACAAAAAATTTTTGGGTTTGTGCAATGGAGAACTCCCCCCTTTACGATTACCTTTAAACTTTTGTTTTCCCCCTTTACTGTGACCCCCTTACTTGTTACTTAGTTCAATTGGGATAAAAAATGACCTATTAACACCGCACTATCTTTTTCAAAGGGGGGAAAAGTTTTTAGGGGAGACTCAACTTTTCTTCTAATGAGTTGCTAAAAAAGGCCCGATTTAAATTCTAGTCTATTTTTAATTTTTCTATTTAAGAATTCAATCATTTCAAACAAATCACAAAAATAAAGGGCAGGTAATAACCAAAATCATATAATCAAACTCAGAAATAAGCATTTTAAAGCATGCGCACAGTCAACTTTTAAACAACATAATAAAGTATAATAAAAGGGCCTCCGAAAATTTTAAATTACTACTTTGAAATACTTAACATATTAATCCTTCTTACCGGACTTTTTGCTTACTTTTTTAAAAGGAACCCAAACGGGCCATCCCCAATAATCCCTATATAAAAATGAGCTTTAGTTTCTACATAACTACCTAGATAATTTTTTTTTTATTTTTATTATTATTTCTTCAATTTAGTTTTTATTTACCTAATTATTCGGGTTTTTAAGTCTCTAAAAATTATTCTTAATTTAGGCTGGGTTCAAATTTTGGGTTTTCTAAATTAGATTTAAATTTAGTTTTTTATTACGGGTTTTATATGTGAACCTAAAAAACTTATTTGACCCTTATGTGCAATTAATTACATTAGACTTGGGGGTTCCCCAATCCCATATTTAGCTTCAAATAGTATCTTGTCCATACGATTCCCACTTCCTAATTTAAAACCCCTAGCAGGTTCGCAAGTGAGAAAAACCTATATTTTCCAATAATTTTATAAACTCCAATTCCAAATCAGATTTTAAAATCATATTCCCCATTATTTAATACCAAAATTTTTATCAAATTTTTCTATTTTTATTTTTTATTACCATATTTGTATTATTAAATTATAACTTATATCACCATTTAACACTTCTAAACCCATAAATTTATTTTCCCTACCAATAAATGTTAAGATGTCTAATTCTATCAGAATCAAATTTATACCCAATTAACCTTAAATCCAAATTTTTAAATTAAATATACCCCTTTACCTACATATTTTGTATATATTATCATAAACCAGATAAAAAATTAATAAAAATATTTTTCCCATTTAAAACATGGAAAATATTTTTACTTAGTAAATTATTGTAGTTAATTATGACATGAAAAGACTAATAATTTTAATATATATTATTTCTTTGAAATATCAATTTTGGTCCAAAATTTTTTTAAAAATTAGCTTAAATTAAGTAAGTGGCCCCCAAATTAAATTACAATATTTAAATTAAAATTCCAAAATCATAACTAATCTTTAGAATTCTTTAAAAAAATTTGATTCATTAAGGAAAATTTTTTAAAACATATTATTTCTTTTTAAAGAAAAATTTTTATAGATTTAACAAAAATAATTTTTTAAATACAAACATATATTTTATCAAAAATTATTTTTTTTTAAATTAAATAATTAATGAGGGGTATGTACACCAAAAAATTAGCTAAAATAACATTTTTTACTATTTTTTAAAATGTATACAAAAATTTGTTAAAAAGGTTTTCTCTTAAAGAACCCCATATAAG
Organism: Lumnitzera racemosa; assembly: GCA_024138005.1. Classification (NCBI taxonomy): domain Eukaryota; kingdom Viridiplantae; phylum Streptophyta; class Magnoliopsida; order Myrtales; family Combretaceae; genus Lumnitzera; species Lumnitzera racemosa. The sequence goes on from JAMXBC010000077.1 coordinate 33,418, forward strand.
AAATTCTAATTTTAAAAATATGGTTTGATTTCTATTTCTAAATGCAAAAATATCTAAGAAAAAATAAATTTATAATTTTCCATCATATTTGAGTTTTATTAAATTAAATAAATTCAAAAGGGGAAAAAAAACTCACCAATAATAAACTTTTCCACTTTGATAGCCCCCCGGGAAAGATTTCCTATCAGGAGTTGTGTTGTCCTTTCCAATGATCATCGGTATAGGTTCCCTTTATACCCATAAATACATATTATTTTTTTTAAAATTTTTTTTAAAAATACTGTCTCTTTTGTTCTTTCTTCTCTCTAATTTTTCTGGACTTTAAAATTTCCAAAATGAATTTTGGAGGGGTTATTTTTTAATTTTGAATGGGTTTGGGCTTTTTTTTATTTTATGGGGGATAAAAATTTCCCCTTTTCTTTCTTTTTTCTTTAAAAGGTTATTTTTATTAGTTAATTTTTTTTTTCTTTAGATCCCCAACCTCCATGCCCATATTCTAAAATTTCTACACTTTTTCTTATTTTTCTTAATTTTCCTTAATTATTTTGAATTTTCTTTAATTATTTTGTGTTATTTTAAAATATTTCAGGTATTTAAATAATTTTCACAATTTTTTAAATACATTTAAATAAAAAATATAAATAAAAACTCTAAATATTAAATTTAAATTTTTTTATATTTTTAATGTGTATATAAAAATCTCACAATTTGTTAATAAACGAAAATTGTTTTACGCGTTTCCGATAAATAACGAAAATTTATTATAATTCAAATTTTAATAATTAAATTAATTTTTTTATTTATTTTCCTAAACCAAAATCACGAAAACACTTTACTAATATCCTTTTAAATTCTTATAAAAATTTTAGCTTAATGACAATTTTTAACTTGTTACCAAAAATTTAGGATCAAATTTCGAATACCAGATTGCAAGGGTTACTTGTACACACAAAGGGTTAAAGATAAAAATAACCCCTAATAAAAAAAAGAAACTAAGCAAAAACAAACAAACTCCACATTTAAAATTTACCCACAATTCAATAATATTAACAAAATATATAATATGTTTAAAGACCTAACTTAAAACTAAGATAAAAAAAAATGCTACCCAAAAACAAAAAATAAATAATTATAAGATGATCCAAAACAAATTTGCATTTGAAAATGGTTTGATAGATTAAACATATATATATATTATATTAGTACCTTTTTTTATTTACATAAATAAGTAATCTTATATATATATCAACTTTTTGACTTAATTTTATTTTTTTTTATTTTTTTTTAGGAATTATTTTTTTGATTCAATGATTCCTTACGGGACTTGATTTGGGTAGCTTTAAATTATAGATAACTCCTAGGAGGACTTAGTCTTAGAATGCTTAAAATTAACGTGTTACTTTTTTTTCTTTTTGATTTGCATGTTCAGTTTCCCTGTGAGTTTGAGTTTTGTTTGGGTTTTTAGATTAGAGTCTTGTTTTCGATTTTGGGGCAATTTTAGGGATGTAGTGCTTGGCTTTTAGGGGGGGGGGGGGGGGGGGTTTGAAATGACTATTGGATAACCTCTATTTGTCTTAAATTATCTATTGGTGACTGGCTTGACCCTATCACCCCGGGGCCACAATAGCAATCCCCCAAAAGGGGGAACTATTAATATGTGAAGGTTTTTCCTGTGGACTTTCAATGGGGCGACCAACTAAAATATTAGGTTCTGGACCTTTGACCGGGTTTCATCGTAAAGGACTTTTAAAATAAAATATAATATATATTTTTAACCCCCAAAGTATGTAAATAAAGACCAAGTGTGGCGGGGTTTTTTAATCTTGTTTGTTGTTCCCAACCTAATGTAAATAATTTAAAATTTCTGTTTTTATTATTTTATTTTATATCATTTTTGCAAGTAATATCTGGCTTGGCATCGTATGTTTTGTGCCCCATAGGACTTAGCTCTTCTTTTCTTTGCAAAATAGAGCGAAGACTGGCTTATTTTTTAGAAACATGTAGATGACATCCAGGGGAGGATGGAGTGAACCTCTACAATAGATGACTGGGATAGGGGGATGTTTTTTTTTTAGTGATTTAGTTTTATTAGGGTTTTTTCCTTTTGAGGAGATTCTCCTTCTGATATTTGAGGATTTTGTTACTTGACTTGTTTTTTGTTCATAGTTAAGAGTTAAATATACTTCTGAATTTTTATTGACTATTTGAAGTTTTTATGAGGTTATGATTGGATGCGGCCCCTATTCCTTAGGGGTTTTTATGTATTATTTTGGTATTAATTCTCTATTACTTTTTTTGACTTATGGACTTAGAAACCTTAACATATCTAAGGGTTAGCTAGGGTGTGTGGAGAGTTGTAACACCCATTTAGCGTCAGGGTGTTATAACTTTAGGGGGTATTAGAAACATAAAGTTCGGGGAATCTTATAAGAGTAAGAATGGAATTGAGTTCTAAAAAAGTATAAATTGTAGTAGACTAAGGATATTTATCAAGTTAATGTTAGGGCCCCGAAGTCGCGAGGTCGCAACAGTCCCGCCGTGTAAACCACTCTAGATAGAAACTGGCCTAAACAGTTCCTACTATAGAGAAATCTACACAAGGCGTCGACGACCACTCGCTTTGAAGTAAACAGTTCGATTAATGATTATACTACAAATATGATGAGTAACTCAAATTACTATTAAACATAGATAATCATATAAGTAAGTCCACAGAGCTTCCCAGGAAGATTTACATAAGAACTACAGTTTACTAATTTACAGAATAACTAACAGTCTTCACCCTTTAACTACAAGGTCAGTCTGGTTACACATTAAGCAAGTAACTTGATCCTAAACCCCCCTGGCGTCAAAAGACTAACCTCTGGATAATTGTAGGGCGGCATGGTACTCGAAGAGATTAAAAAATCAGAACCTGCAAAAGGATCTATAAGGGTATGAGCAACTACAGCTCAGTAAGTTAAATTTGGAGACTCATGAATGCTTAAAAAGCACAAACAGGATTATCAAAACAATTATTTTCATGAAATGCAACAATCAAGTGTCATCGCACAACGTAGTCCGGTCCGTTGTGAAATCAGAGAAATTTCCACCCGCTCCGATCCGGGTTGGGGAGTTCCATGTTATGCAGAAAGCTCACAACCAAACCCAGGCTTGTGCAATGGAGACCTCGCTCCTCCCGCGACTACCTTCGAACCATTGACTTCACCCCCGCCGCGACCTCCTCTCCTGTCACTTAGTTCGACTGAGGATGAAAAAGGGACCATTTTGCAATCCTGCGCTATCCTTTCGAAGGGGTCGGTATTTGGTTGGAGAGTCCTATGATCCCTAACGGGTTGCAATGCATGACGTTTTCGGTTATTAGGGTCGACTAAGATTAAAAATTCCGGTTAGGGTTGTTCAAACAAGACCACAACAATTCAATCAGTCACAAAATCACCCACAGCACAATTCCAGCACGAATTCAGATACATCACACATGCGCAAACTACTTACAATCACAAGCATATACAAGCCTAAGTCTCCGAGCACTACAAAACTAGTACTCTATTACAAAAAGCAAAAAACCCAACTTACATAAATTTTGCTCGGTCGCTCGATCCTCAAATTGCGAGCTGATTTGTTTCTGGGTGTCCTATAATTCAAAGAGGCCCCTTTTAGTACTTATTTTTATGGATTCTTATTCTAATTTATAATGTAACTCATTTTCCTCATGTATACCGACAACGTACGATAATTCGTTGTATTTTATTTCGGGGTTGGGTTCCTAAACTAGATTCTAGTTTTAATTCCTAGGTCGTAATTGGGCCCTCGAATCCAATGTGACCTTAATCACCTTATGCTCGGGTATTCAATACCTATTGGGTCGTAATTTTGGTATCTAACTATTCGGTACACACTAACCCTAATTGGGATATCGGATTTTTCCCGAGGGGGTAAAAATCTTACATTTAAGATATTTACTTAAAAATTAATATTAATTCCGATTTTATTATTTTCTGTTTCAATTATAATATTATCTAAATAACTTTATTTTTTTAAATTTATTTAATTTATATTTTCACATATTCCTAATTTCTCATATTCTTTACCTAATTTCCTAATTAACCATAATTAGTACCTAAAAGCTAGGATTAGGGTTCCACTGCAGAGATTAACTTCCTTAATCATCTAATCAAGATCCAAATCAGTAATTAACATTCTAATTACCTAATTAATCCCAAATCACTCAATTTTACCATATTTTGGGGCTAAAATTAACTTAAAATTTTCGAAAATTAATTTTAAAAAAAAAAGGCTCATGCACTGTTCTAAATCATGTGAGAGTTCTACAGAAAAATTTTGACCCCCAAACTACATCCTAAGCCTATTTAATTTCCGGTTTAATCATGCTCGGTTTTTAACAATTTCTTAAAAACCCTATATTTCCAGACATAATTAAACTAAATCAATATTTTTTCCCTAAATCTAAATACAATAAAACCTCAGAATAACAAGTTTCATAATTTTCTGGGCAAAATAACTAATTTTACAAAATTATAAAAAATCGGGATGAGTAAATGACTAACCGGTTCAAGGATTTCTGGCCGTCCAAAGCCGGCCCCAAGGCTGTCGGCCGGCCCAGACGTTGGTCCTAGGGTAGGGTGGTGGGGTGGTTCGGTCCCAGGGGGGGTGGGTGGTGGTTCCCTTTTCACCTTGTAATCTGCGCAGTTTTCCTTTTTTTTTTTTATTTTCTGGAATTTCTCTCGATTTTTCTTGTGTTTCTATTTTTCTCAATTACAAATTGTCCAAATGTTCTTCTGTGAATTTTTTCCTTATTTTATAGACAAACTAGTAATTAATGTGCATTAATTTGATGTGATTTTGCCCATTTTCTTGATTTTAGGCTTTTAGTTTGGCACATTTTTATTGGCCAATTTTTTTTCTTTTCAAGTCACGACCTTGATCCAGTTGCAGACCTCTCCTTCTGATTTTTTTTATTTTTTTATAATTATTTTGTATTTTTCTTTAATTAATTTACTTAATTTTCGTCTATTTTAGCAAACGCGTTTTTTTTTATCCACACGTAAATACATGTAGGGGTACACGTGAACATCCTAAATTTTTAATTTGGTCTTTCTAAAATTTTTAGTACACATATAATTTATTCTGATAATTTCTTAGTTATTTCATGACATTTTTTCGCCTTTTCGATAATTAGCATTATTATGCTTAAAATTTTGAAAATTTTTTTGTCTCCTATTTTACTATTTTACTTTCTTAAATTTAAGTTTACAGGGTCATTTTTACTAATAATTCCTATCAATAGTTTTAATTTGGGTTTGATCGGATCCTTTAACCGATCCCCCTAAACCTTGGGTTCTAAGTTCAATCCTACGGTTACTTGACTTGGCTTTAGGGGCTTACAATTCCCCCCCCCCTTCAAAAAGTTTTGTCCTCAAAACTTCTGTACATCTAAATTTACACTTAATTGACTAAATACAGTAACTTGTATACTTTTACTAACCTGGAAATCAAAAAGCCATGGATACTGCTCCATCATCGCGCTTTTGGTTCCCAAGTCTCTCCAAGTCTGGACCTTCATTCCATTGAATCTTTACGTACTCCATATCTCTGTTCCTTAACTTCTGAACCCGGCTATCCAAGATCTTTTTGTCTCACCGGGTGAAAATTCCTCGTTAACTCCACTGGCTCTATTTCCACTATGCATTCGGGTTCTTAATGAATTTTCTTAACATGGATACATGGAATACATTATGATAGCCTGATAGACTTGGAGGTAAAGCTACTCGGTACGATACATTGCCAACCTTCTCTAACACTTCAAAGGGACCAATGTATCGTGGGCTCAGTTTTCCCTTTGAACCAAACCGTCTAAGTCCTTTGAATGGGCTTATTTTAATGTAAACATGATCACCCATTTCAAATTCCAAGGGTCTTCTTTTCAAATCAGCCCAAAACTTTTATAAACGGTCCTGAGCTTCCTTCATCCGTTGTCGAAACAATTTTAATCTTCTCACTCGTTTGATTGATCATGTCTGGTCCAATCAAGGGGCATATTCTTCATGATCCCAATACATGGCGATCTGCATTTCCTCCCATATAGTGCTTCATACGGCCCCCATCTGTATCGTTGCATGATAACTTTATTGTAGCAAATTCTATCAACGGTAAGTTTTTTATCCCAATCACCTCCAAAACCCAAAACACACAAGCTCTTTAAAATATCTTCTAAATTTTGAATCGTTCGCTCAGATGCCCGTCTGTTTGTGGTGATAGGCTGTACCAAACTGCAACTTTGTACCCAAAGCTCAAATGTAAGCTTTCCCAGATTTGGATACAAAACGGACTATTCGGTCAGAAACAATACTCTCAGGAACACCATGTAGTCTTTTATTTCTCGAAAATTAAAAGTCTAGCCAGCTTTTCCATTGAATCACCAGTCCGATAAGGTAAGAAATGTGCACTTTTTTGTTAATCTATCCACGACTACCCAAATAGAATCGTATCCAACTTGAGTCCTTGGTAAGGCTACTACAAAATCCAGGGAAAATATGATCCCATTTCCATCGTGGTATTTCTAAAGGTTGCAATAATCCACCCGGTCTTTGGTGTTCTGCTTTGACTTGTTGGCATGTAAGGCATTCCGATACATACGTGCCACTTCTCTCTCATCCCATTCCACCAATACATGAGTTTTAGATCTTGGTACATTTTATTTCCTCCCGGGTGCACAGTATAACCTGTAATGTGTGCTTCATCCAAAATTTGCTTCTTTAAGTCTGCATCTTGTGGTACACATATTCTTCCTCTAAACTTTATTAGACCTTTATCATCCACCTTAAAGTCAGGGTCCTGTCCGTTACTTAATTTCTCTTTTATCTCCATCAGACCCTTGTCCTCCTCTTGCTTTTGCTTGATTCTCTCTAATAAAGTAGGTTGCAATTCCCAGTTCTTTTAACTGGCTATTAGGTTCACCCCCAATCAAACCCAATTTGCTCCTTTCATATTCAGCACTAATTCATATTGAGGTGTTAACAGTAAAGCAAACTGTTCATAACTCTTTCGACTTAATGCATCTGCTCCAAATTGGTTTTTTCCAGGGTGATAATTTATATTCAGATCATAATCCTTAATCAGTTCTAACCACCTTCTTTGCCTTAAATTCAATCCTTCTGAGTAAAGAAGTATTTTAGACTCTTATGATCAGTGTACATCTCGCACATTTTCCCCATAAAGATAATGTCTCCAAATTTTCAAGGCAAACACTACAGCTGCTAACTCTAAATCATGAGTCGGGTAATTCCTCTCATGTGGCCTCAATTGTTTGATGCATATGCAACAACTTTTCTATCCTGCATCAATACACAACCTAATCCATTTCGTGAAGCATCACTTTTACACATTAAAAGGTTTATCCGGATCAGGTAATGTTTAACACTAGTGCTGTAACCCAGTCGTTTCTTCAACTCCTGAAAACTCATTTCACACTCTTTCACTCCATTCAAACTTTACATTCCTTCTGGGTTAATCGAGTCAATGGTTTAGCGATTTTGGAAAATCCTTTATGAACCGTCGATAGTATCCAGCCATACCCAGAAAACTCCTTATCCAGTCACTGTGGTTGGTTGTTTTCCGTCCATTACTGCTTTCACTTTATCAGGGTTACAGAGATTCCTTCACCAGATAAATATGACCTAGAAAAGCAATTCCTATCCAACCAAAACTCACATTTACTTAACTTGGCATAAAATTTGATTCTCTCTCAACTTCTGCAATGCCAATCGTAAATGTTCCGCATGCTCCTCCTTGGTTTTTGAGTAAATCAAGATTCATCAAAAAACACCACAACAAACTTATCCAAATATGGTTGATATAAAACGATTCATCAAGTCCAAAAATACACCCGGAGCATTCGTTAAGCCAAATGCATCACCAAAAATTCATAATGTCCATATCGATTTTCTAAATGCAGTTTTTATGCACATCTTCCCCCGGTTTAAACCCCTCGTAACTGATGATATCCTGATTTCAAATCTATTTCTGAAAAACAGTTGCACTTGGAGTTGATCAAACAAAATCATCAATGCGGGGGTAGCGGATACCTATTCTTAATGGTAACTTTATTTAATTTCCCGATAGCTATACCAATCTCATAGTACCATCCTTCTTTTTCACAAATAATACCGGTGCTCCCCACGGTGAGAACACTCGGTCTAATAAACTTTTTATCCAATAGCCCCGGGAAGTTGTTTCTTTAGTTCCTGAAGTTCTATGGGTGACATCGATATGGGGCTTTCGAAATAGGTTCAGTTCCAGGAAACTAATTCTACATTGAAATCCAACTCTCGGGGTGGAGCTAAACCCTGGGAAAACCTCCAGAAATACATCTGAAAACTCATTCACACCTGTATGTCTGCTACCTTGGGTATTTCCCCTTTTTCTACGTCCACAGCAAAAAAAACCCAACAAAATGTCCAATCATCCTCCTTTACTCTTGGGCTCAAATTGTTCATCACATATCTCCATCACTGATATATTCAAACCCACTTCCAAACCGGCTCTTCCTTGAAATATCGTTTTCTCCATCATTAAGATCGACAATTTTTTTCCTACACTCCCTAATGGCTTTATTCTTAGACAACCAATCTATTCTCACTATTACATCGTAACCTTGTAAAGGTAATATCACAAGACTTATAGGATACTCTTTCTCTTTGGGTTTTTATTCTACCAATCTGCTACTACTTCTCGGGGTTTTTTACTTTCTCCCCAGTCGGAGTTCTAACTTTATAAGTTACATTAACAGTAACCACACTAAATTTCTTGTTCATGTACAAATTTCTGGCTTGCAAAGGAATTGTGATGCACCGGTATCAAACAGCACAAAAGCAGGTTGTCCATTTATCAAACACATGTCCTGGAATGTACTATTACTATGGTTACCAACTACACTAACATTCATTAAATCTTTTAAAAAGCAAGATTTTCAATTTAATTCACACTTGAATTATTCTTAAAATAAATAGTCTGAGTACATACCAGTTACAAGTCCTTCATCATTTTCTTTTCCACTCCCATTTAGCTCCTCAACATCGTCATGGTAGTACTCTTCCATAAAATCCGAAAAATCCTCATTTTCCTCAAATTTCCATATCCTCCAAAGCAAAGATACGAGTAGGTGCATGGTGGTATTATCAAAACCTTCTGTTCGCTTAGCTCCTTGTACAAACTGTGGACAGTATCTGGAGAAATGACCCTTTCTACCGCACTTACTAAACTTCACCAATTTCATCTTTGGGCATGCCTTAGCACATGGTTCGGATCTCCACAAAAAACATTTCCCCTTTTTGCTGAGGGAACCAATTTTCTTGGAAAATGATTTGCACCACACTTCCAGCATTTGACATTACCATCCTTGTCATAAAAACTCACACTCGGTAGTGACTGCGCTGGGTTACTAGCCAGAGTTACTGGTCTCCTTCTCTTCAGTCCAGAATTGCTACTAGAGGCACCAGGATTTGATCTCTTAAATGATGGTCCCGGTCGATAACCTCATTAATCTTTTGACTCCACATTGCTTGCATCCTCACACGATTATCTTCCAATTGCCTTGCTTTATCTACCACTTCATTGTAAGTGGTAAAACCATAATCCAGCAGCTTGCAAAAACATTGTGGGGTCAAAAAACAGTAAGGAATAAATCTTTCTTCAACTCTATATTTTTCTCGGTATGAACCAGGTACATATTGTAACAATCTGTTGAACTCAGTCTCAAAACTGGGTTACACTCATACCTCCCTTCTTTAGTTCAAAAAGGTCTCCGCACCATTTCTATTTTGGACATATGAGGGAAATACTCCTTCCTGAATTTCCCCCTTAAAATTGTTGCCAATCAATGTTATTTCCAAGTTGTCTTGCTCTCGAGTCCCACCTACTCTTGCAGCTAACTTTTGCATGAATGTACCATAAGATAACTTTTGGGATTCAGGGACTCTAAAAGCCTCCAAAACTCCGTTCAACTTGGGCTAACCAATCATCAGCCACATCTGGCCTACCCATCTCCCCCTCAAAATAACAGTTGGCTTTTATAAAACTCAGGAAGTTTATTAACCTCTTGGAGTCGCTCTATTCGTTGTTCAACTTCTTGGGGTCTTCTGTTTCCCACATTACCACCAGTCATAAGATTTGAATCAACATTCCTTGCTGTCTCATCATCGTATGCATACTGGCAAGTATTTGCCCAATAGGCATATTTTCTTGTGGAGGCGGTTGGGGGTAAATCTTGTCTATGTTGTTCTCTTGTGGTGATGGTGCTCGTGGTGGAGGGTTTTGATTCCCTTCAGTTCCTCCTTGATTACTTCCGTTTCCAGCTTCAGCCATAATCACTTACTTTGTTTAACTTATAGTCTTTCATTCATATCTATCTATAAGTTATCCCTACTTTTGTTTAGAGAATTTTATAAATAAATAAATGCTTGCAATATGTACTCATATCAAATAGTAATGACAATAGTATTAGAGTCAACGTACTTAGAAATCTAACTTTCACTGTATATTTCATTCAACCTTACATCATCACTATTACAACTTTAAAACAAAAGATACAACTCGATAATCTTTCAAATAGTAAATCGAATTTACAACTCGATTACATCATTACTTACATCATCTACTACAGACTCGATCTTTACAACTGTACAAGACAAAAGGTTACATCAAACTTAATTACAACATACACCTAACTTGAAACCAGAAAGCTAAAAAGTACATCAAAAGTCAAAAAAATACATCAAAAGTCGAAATACATCAAAAGGTCCTAAAATACATCAGTATCCATCAAAAAATTTCTACTTTAATCATATCCAAAAATCTACCTAACTAAAAAGGGCAGTCATCCAACTAAACTAGTCCTCCCCTGAATCCGTAGCAGCTACCCCATCAAAGGGATCATAATCCATTTTGGCCTCCAACTGAATGGTCCTCATGCTCACTCTCTGATGCAGAGTCTATATATATTATCTCTGGAGTCTCAGGAATCACAATCACCTCCTGTACTTCATCATCGTCCGACTCAACTGGATTACCAGTTCCTACTCCAGCTATCCCAGTGTCTGCAATCACCTGCATGGCAAAGCATGTAGGTCTACACCAGGTTCACCCTCGTTTTCCTGCTCCTCTTCCCGGGTCTTCTTCTGGATCTTTTTTCTTTTGTCCTCCTCAGGGTCTTCCTCTATATGAACTTCATCCTCTTTGGGGTTCAACTGGAGGTGGGTTTTCTGGTGGTGGTCCTGGTATTTCAGGTTCAGGTTCAGGACTAAAGTTCAATGGTATCTCTATACCATCCCCGCAGGCTCGGGAAACTGTGGAAACCAATCAATGATCCCTAGTGGGTACTGTCTAGGAACGTATGGGGTATCAGCGGGATGTGTGCATACTGGCAGGGTATGGTCTCCATCCTCAACTAGCAGGAAAATACCGTAAGGGCATCATCAGGGTTATAATTCCTCTTTCTCCAACCATCTCTGCTCAAAAGCGGCTATAGCAGTTTTATCTATTATACTGGGGGCCTAAGCTCATTTCCATCCATGCCCACTCATCCTTCCAACTATTTGCACATCCGATCATGGAACTTATTGATGATCTCATCAACCGTCCTAAATATATTCCAATCAGCTAGTTCATCAAAAGCCATTGTAATTTCACCCTATAATCAATGGGAGATTTCTTCTCCATTCCATCCAAACCGTATCCAACTATGAACTAATTCTCCCCCTTTGACCCTGTAATTGTAATTAAACCAAGTCATATTTCCTATGTTAAAAATTAAGGTTATTTATGTTATACAATCTTTTATCGTCCACCTAATATTACCACTCTCAACATTCCTATAATGTCTATTTCTTTTAAGGTATGACGCTTCAAGCGAGTTTACTAAAACTTCGCTCTGATACCAACCGAGAACTGTTACGCCCCGAAGTCGCGAGGTCGCAACAGTCCGCCGTGTAAACCACTCTATGATAGAAACTGGGCCCCACAGTTCTACTATAGAGATAATCACACAAGGCGTCGACGACCACTCGCTTTGAAATAAACAGTTCGATTAATGATTAAAACTACAAATATGATGAGTAATCAAATTACTATTAAACATAGATAATCATATAATTAAGTCCACAGAGCTTCCCAGGAAGATTTAAAATAAGAACTAAAAGTTTACTAATTTACAGAATAACTAACGGTCTTCATCCTTTAACTACAAGGTCAGTCTGGTTACACATTAAGCTAAGTAACTTGATCCTCACACCCCTGGCGTCAAAAGACTACCTCTGGATAATTGTAGGGCGGCATGGTACTCGAAAAGATTACAAATCAGAACCTGCAAAAGGATCTATAAGGTAGGGGCAACTACAGCTCCCGTAAGTTGAATTGGAGACTCATGAAAGCATACAAGCACAAACAGGATTATCAAACAATTATTTTCATGCAATGCAACAATCAAAATGTCATCGCACAACGTAGTCCGGTCCGTTGTGAAATCAGAGAAATTTCACCCGCTCCGATCCGGGTTGAGGAGTTCCATGTTATGCAGCAGCTCACAACCAAACCCCGGCTTGTGCAATGGAGGACCTCGGGTCCTCCCGCGACTACCTTCGAACCATTGACTTTCACCCCCGCCGCGACCTCCTCTCCTGTCACTTAGTTCGACTGAGGATGAAGAAGGGACCATTTTTTCAATCCTGCGCTATCCCTTTCGAAGGGGTCGGTATTTGGTTGGGAAGTCCTATGATCCCCCAACGGGTTGCAATGCATGAAAGTTTCGGTATTACGGTCGACTAAGATTAAATTCCGGTTAGGGTGTTCAAACAAGACCACAACAATTCAATCAGTCACAAAATCACCCACAGCACAAATTCCCGCACGAATTCAGATACATCACACATGCGCAAACTACTTACAATCACAAGCATATACAAGCCTAAGTTCTCCGAGCACTACAAAACTAGTACCTATTACAATAAGCAATAACCCAACTTTCATGAATTTGCTCGGTCGCTCGATCCTCAAATTGCGAGCTGATTTGTTTCTGGGTGTCCTATAATTCAAAGAGGTCCTTTTAGTACTTATTTTTATGGATTCTTATTCTAATTTATAATGTAACTCATTTTCCTCATGTAAAACCGACAACGTTTCTGATAATTCGTTGTATTTTATTTCGGGGTTCGGTTCCTAAACTAGATTCTAGTTTTAATTCCTAGGTCGTAATTAGGCTCGAATCCCAATGTGACCTTTAAACACCTTATGCTCGGGTATCAAATATCCTATTGGGTCGTAATTTTGGTATTCTAACTATTCGGTTTCACACTAACCCTAATTGGGATATCGGATTTATTCCCGAGGTGTTAAAAATCTTACATTTTAAGATATTTACTTAAAATTAAATATTAATTCCGATTTTTTATTTTTCTGATTTCAATTATAATATTATCTAAATAACTTTATTTTTTTAAATTTAGTAATTTTTTATTTTCACATATTCCTAATTTCTCATATTCTTTACCTAATTTCCCTAATTAACCATAATTAGTACCTAAAAGTAGGATTAGGGTTTCCACTGCAGAGATTAACTTCCTTAATCATTCTAATCAAGATCCAAATCAGTAATTAACATTCTAATTACCTAATTAATCCCAAATCACTCAATTTTACCATCATTTTAGGGCTAAAAATTAACTTAAAATTTTCGAAATTAATTTTAAAAAAAAAAGGCTTCATAGCACTGTTCTAAATCATGTGAGAGTTCTACAGAAAAATTTTGAGCCCCAAACTACATCCCTAAGCCTATTAAAATTTTCCCGGTTTAAATCATGCTCGGTTTTTAACAATTTCTTAAGAACCCTATATTTCCAGAACATAATTAAACTAAATCAATATTTTTCCCTAAATCTAAATACAATAAAACCTCAGGGAAAAACAAGTTTCATAATTTTCGGGCAAAATAACTAATTTTACAAAAATTTTATAAAAATCGGGATAGTAAATGACTAACCGGTTCAAGGATTTCTGGCCGTCCAAAGGCCGGTCCAAGGGGTGTCGGCCGGTCCAGACGTTTGGGCCTAGGGTAGGGGGTGGTGGTGGTTCGGTCCCAGGTGGTGGTGGGTGGTGGTTCCGTTCACCTTGCTAATCTGCGCAGTTTTCTTTTTTTTTTTTATTTTTTTGGAATTTCTCTCGTTTTTTTTCTTGTGTTTCTTTTTTTTCTCAGATTACAAATTGTCCAAATGTCTTCTGTGAATTTTTCCTTATTTATAGACAAACATAGTAATTAATGTGCATTAATTTGATGTGATTTTTGCCCATTCCTTGATTTTAGGCTTTTAGTTTGGCACATTTTTATTGGCCAATTTTTTTTTTTTTTCAGTCACGACTTGATCCAGTTGCAGACCTCTCCTTCTGATTTTTTTTTATTTTTTTATAATTATTTTGTATTTTCTTTAATTATTTACTTAATTTTCGGTCTATTTTAGAATTACGCGTATTTTTATCCACACGTAAATACATGTAGGGTACACGTGAACATTCCTTTAAAAATTAATTTGGTCATTCTAAAATTTTTAGTACACATATAATTTATCTCTGATAATTTCTTAGTTATTTCATGACACTTTTTTCGCCTTTTCGATAATTAGCAGTTATTATGCTTAAAAATTTTAAAATTTTATAGTCTCCTATTTTAAATACTTACTTTCTTAAATTTAAGTTTACAGGGTCATTTTTACTAATATTCCTATCAATAGTTTCTAATTTGGGTTTGATCGGATCCTTTAACCGATCGCCCTAAACTTGGGTTCTAAGTTCAATCCTACGGTTACTTGACTTGGCTTTAGGGCTTACAGTTAAAGCTGTTGAATTTTTGTGCTAAAGTTAGTTTGTGGTTATTCAAGGTTCTGTATTGATTGCAAGTGTCATTCTAGTTATCCTTTACTAAGATTTTAAGTGGCTTACCCTCCTTCAACTAACTTCCTTATGTTATCTCTTGTTTTCTATTTACTTCTTGTAGTATGCCTCCTAGAAAGTTATAGGACTAAGTTCTTCTTTCTTTAGGGACATGATACCCCACGTGATGCGTTTCTTCCTAGGTTTTTGCACTCGAGAGGTGTTGGAGTTTAGATTGGCTCAAGTTCTTAGAGATATATTAGAGATCAGAGGGATCAACCTAAGCAGACTCAAGCTCCCAACACCACTGTTATGTTGCTTGAGACATAAATTATCTTATTGGGGTGTAGGCTCAACAAACTGCTCGTAGAGAGAGAGTCATCAACTTGGATAAATTTGCTCAGTAGATTAGTGATTTTAACTAGAAGGATAGGACTTTCTCACTACTGATAGATGGATAAGGGATCTAGAGAGTGCCTTTGTTGCCTTCCATGTACCTGATGATAAGAAGGTGGATTATGTTGCTTTTAAACTTAAGGGTTCTATAGCTACTTGGTAAGCCAGTGAGCATAGGAGGACTGAGGGGCTACCTACTTGGCCAAGTTTAAGAATCTATTTTATGCTAAGTTTTTCTCTACTAGTATGAGGGATCGGTTGCAGGATGCTTATTTTAGTTGTTAGTAAGGTCGTAGATCAATTGAGGAGTATGAAGCTGAGATGAGTCGTTTGGTCATGTTTTTACCACTAGTTATGAGAGCAAATGATAGGGTAAGAGCCGGTAGATTCTTGGCTAGTTTGGAGTCAAAGTTGCAAAGTGCAATCAATGCCTTTCAGTTAGATACTTATATAAAGAATGTGATGAAAGCGAAGCATTATAGAACGAAATCTGAAGAAAAAGAAGGATGCACTAATAGCTTGATCAAGTTCTATGATTGGAAAAAGGCCTGCTTCTGGAGATGTGGTTCAAGGAAGTGGGTAGAAGCCTTAGGTAATGACTAAATCGATAAGCCAAACACTTCCTCATGTTTAGATTAGAGCCCTACCTCTAGCTCCTATGGTATAGGTGCTTTCAGTTGTCAAGTGTCCCGAATATTTATGGACCACATGAGATTGGATCTTGCAAATGGCTAAAGGGTACTTACTTTTCATACAGGAAGACGGTCACTTCAGTAAGGATTGCATCAATAAGTTTGTACCACTCTCTTTCTATCATATTTGTACTTAGAGGGGGACACCTTATTGTGGATTGCAACGAGAGGCTTATAGGAAGCCAAGCTAGAGTAGGACAGCAGACTACTAGACCCCAGCTAAAGTTTAGACTGGGCAATAGCAGACTAAAGGACCGAGACAGAGAGCTCCAAAAGAGTTTTTGTTATACCATCAATAGCATCAGGATCTACCTGATGAGGACACCATTGTAGGTACGCTCCTGGTCTACTCCTATAGTGCTTATGCATTGTTTGATACTAATACCATAGATTCTTGTATTTCTGAGATGTTTATGCGTACATGTCGTTTGATTCTTGAGTCTTTGGTTAGGTCTTTGAATGTCTATATACCTTTAGGAGTTAGGAATCCTTAGAGAGGACTTGTAGATGAGTCAGTATAGAGATTGAGGGTAGAGTTTTGCCAATGGATTTTCTAGTTTTAAATATGTCTGAATTTGATGTGATTCTGGGTATAGATTGGTTTCACTAGATACTAAGCTGTCATAGATTATTGTGGTATGATGGTGCACTTCACACTAGATGATGGGAGGGAGTTTAGCTTTAAATTGGATGCTCAGAGGCCAGTTAAGTTACCTAATTATGAATTGTGGGAAAATAGGAGGATTTCAACTTTGTCCTTGGGAAGTAAGGGACCTAGGAAGTTAAAGCATACCTTTGTGGTAAAAGAGTTTATTGAAGTGTTTCCTGATGAGTTACAGGGCTTCCACCTAAGAAGGAGATCAACTTTAGCATTGACTTAGTGCTTGAGACCACTCCGATCTTAAAGCAAGTGTATTAGCTGGCTCTGGTTGAGTTCGTTGAGCTGGAGAAGTAGTTACAAGATTTTCAGGAAAAAGGGTTTATTAGACAAAGTAATTCTCCTTAGAGAGCTCCGATTTTGTTCGTTAAGGAGAAGGTTGGGAGTTGAGGTTTTATATTGATTACTGAGATTTAAACCAAGTTTACTATTGAGAACAAGTATCCCCTCCTTAGAATTGATGATTTATTTGATCAATTACAGGGAACCCAAGTGTTTTCTAAGATCGACGTAAGGTTAGGTTATTCACCAGTTTAGGGTAAAAGAGGAAGACATCCAAAAGACCGCCTCTTAAGACAAGATATGGACACTTTGAGTTATTGTGATGCCTTTGGGCTAACTAATGCCCCAGCAGCTTGTATGGATTTGATGAATCAGGTCTTTAGAGACTTTTAGATAAGTTCATTATTGTGTTTATAGATGATATATTGATTTATTCTAAAAGTAGAGAAGAACATGAGGAGCACCTAAGGTTAGTTTTGAGTTAGTTGAAGGAAGAATAGTTGTTTGCTAAGTTCTCCTAGTGTTAGTTTTAGCTTGAACACATAGTGTTTCTAGGTCATGTTATGGACAAGAATATGATATCTATAGATCCAGCAAAGGTATAGGCGATAATAGATTGGGGAGAAATTGAAGTCAGTGATTGAGATAAGAAGATTTTTGGGTTTGGCAGGGTATTATAGAAGGTTTCTCCAGGATAACTGCACTACTTACGAGGCTAACCTAAAACGGTTGTAAAGTTTGAGTGGGATGACCTTTGTGAAGCTAATATTTTGAAGTTGAAAGAAAAGTTGAGTACAGCTCCAATGTTAACTTTACCTAAGAGTAAGGAATAGTTCACTATCTTCAGCGATGCTTCGGGTCAAGGCTTAGGTTGTGTGTTGATGTAGAATGGAAAGGTGATTGTTTATGCTCTTAAGTAGCTGAAGCCTTATGAGAAGAATTACCGACTCATGATTTAGAGTTGGCAGTAGTTGTTTTGCCTTTGAAGTTATGTAGACATTATTGTATGGTGAAAATTGTAAAATATTCACGATCATAAGAGCTTGAAGTATATTTTCACTTAAAAAGAGTTGTACATGAGACAACGTAGGCGGTTTAAAGTTGATTAAGGACTATGATGTAGATATTCAATACCATCCTGGAAAAGCGAATGTAGTAGTAGAATGTACTTAGCCGAAAAAAGTAGGACAACTTTGCCACTTTGTTGACTATTTAGAAGCATTTACTAGAGGATTTATGCAAGATGGACTTAAAGGTTTTGACTATTGAAGTTAGGGAAAGATTGCAAGTTTGCACATCCAGCTAAACATAGTGGATCGAATCAAAGTAGTTCAGATGGAGGATCGGGAAATTTAGGACTTGAAAGGTAAAGTAGAACTTGGTTTGGCACCTGAGTTCATAGTAGATGCTAATGGGATTTTGAGGTATGGAACAAGATTGTGTTTGCTAAGGAATTTAGAGTTGAAAAAGGAAAGTGATGTAAGAGGCTCACTACTCGGACACACTCAATACACCGCAGGTGCACGAAGATGTATAAGGATTTGAAGTGTCATTACTAGTGGAGAAACATGAAGTGTGACATAGCAGAGTTTATCTCCTAGTCTTCTACTTACTAGAGGGTTAAGTTTGAGCATAAGAGGTTAGTAGGGGAATTACAGTCCCTACCAGTGCTTAAGTGGAAGCAGAGGAACACATCACTATGGATTTCATCACTCACCTTCCACAAACTAAGGATAAGAATGATGTAGTTTGGATGATAGTTGATAGATTGACTAAGTCAACCCATTTTATTCCTATGAATATGAGTTATACTTTGGTTAGGCTAGATAAACATTATATTCAAGACATAGTATGACTCCACAATAACTTTGGATTGGGATACTTAGTTTGTGAGCAAGTTCTAGAAGAGCCTACAAAAAGAATTGGGTTCCAAGCTTCAATTTAGCATAGCTTTCCACTCTCAAACCGATAGACATTCTTAGAGGACTATTTAGATTCTTAAGGATATGTTGAGATCTTGTGTTTTGGATTTTTAGGGGAAATTGGGATGAACAACCTTCCTTTAGTTGAGTTTTTCTATAATAAACAGCTATTAAGAGACGATACAGATGGTACCCTATGAGGCCTTGTATGGAAAGAAGTAGGAGAAATGACAGTTCTTGGTCTAGATTTGGTGCAGCGAAATCATTGACAAGCTCAGGATCATTCAGCAAAGGATGTTGACAACTCATAAAAGGCAAAAAAGTTATGCGAATCAAGGAAAAGGGCCTGTAGAGTTCTAAGTTGGCAATCAAGTCTTACTAAAGGTTTCTCCAGTATAAGGATGTAGCAAGGTTTGGGATGAGAGGGAAGGTTAAGCCCTAAGTTTATTGGTCCTTTTGAAGTGTTTGGAAAGAATCAGAAAGGTAGTGACAAATTAGCTTTCTAGTAGTATTGGAAAGAGTACATGGGTGTTTTCCACGTGTTACTATTAAGAAGTTTGTGGCCATTTGAGTCAGAGTCAGGGTGATTGGTTTAGTACCATG
>JAMXBC010000770.1:0-14053 GCA_024138005.1 Lumnitzera racemosa
GAAACCCCTTTTCTCTCCGTCTTGCCGCGGGGGAAGAAACATGACACAAATCCACGTAAAAGGGGGAGGAACTAAAATAAACGGTGTCCAAAACCCGGGGTTTGATTCGGCTAGGGGTTCAACGTCTTCATTATCACTTCATCGAAAAAAGGCTAAAAGCGCGCCGGGCCTTTAAGGGTTACCGCGCGGTCATATTCTCACACCTTTTTAAATTCATGACCCTCTTTTTAAATAGGGCTTTTTTACCCTTTTTTAAATTTTTTAAAGTCTGTCTTATTCTAATTTTTTTATCAAAATAGTTAATTTTGGATTAAAACGGGGTTGGGTTTACTATAGGGAAAAACTAAAAAAGGGTGCTCATTTAAATTCTTTTATTCGTCTTTGAATTATAAAAACAAATAAAAAAGGTTTTTTTGGGGACATAGATTAAAGGGCCTGTTTGGAAATTGAAAGAGTAAAAAAGGGAAGTAAAATTTGTAAATTAAGTGAAATTTTAAGGTTTAATTTTATAGGCCCCATTATGGAAATGGGGGGAAAAAAGATAATGGCTTGTTTTTGGGGAAAATTTGTTTTGGGA
This sequence comes from Lumnitzera racemosa, assembly GCA_024138005.1. Taxonomy (NCBI): domain Eukaryota; kingdom Viridiplantae; phylum Streptophyta; class Magnoliopsida; order Myrtales; family Combretaceae; genus Lumnitzera; species Lumnitzera racemosa. Next base: position 578 of record JAMXBC010000770.1, read on the forward strand.
ATATTTAAAAATTGCATGTCGGGGGGAACTAGGGCAGTAACCCTTTGAACAAATTTTATGTATATAAAAGGTAAATAAACAGGGAGGACTTGAGCATTGAAATTTTCACCATTTAAATTTTTATACTGCATAGTGTGGATTGCACTAGAAAATTTAAAACTGTTCTTAATAAAAACCACAAAACGAAATCAAACTAACCTTTGGGGGGGCAAAGGCTTATTTACCCCCCTAACAAACCCTTTCCCCACCCGTTCTTCCCCTCTCTTTTTATTTTAAATAATTTTAAAACACAAAGCATAACATTCAAAATAAAGGGGGCCCAAATTTTCCCCAAAACACCCCAATCTCACCGATTTTGGGGGAGGGGAAACTTAGGTTTTTAAAGGGTTTTTGACCGTAATGTTTGGGGCCACAACCATGATTTTGGGGAAATCTTAATCTCGTTAAAAAAAACCATTTTTTCCAAATAAAACTTCCTTTTAAAAAATGTTTCCTTGCATTGGGCTTTTTTTTGTTTTTGGGAAAAATTTTCCCTTTCCCCAAAAAATGAAATATAGGGGAATACAATGTTGCAAAATATTACCCTTTATTTTTTCAAAGTTTGTTTTTCAACTTCTAATTTCCCCAATAAAATTTCTTAAAGACGGTAACTCCTTCAAAAAAAAAGGGACTCAAAATTTAATAAGAGTTTTATGTGTGATGGAAAAAGGGAAAAAAACAATTAAATTTTTGGTAAGAAAATTTCCTTTTTTTCATGGGTTTTCTAACCCAAACAAAAAAAGGAAAAAGGGGGAATAAAGGGGAAACTTTGAAAATTGAAAAAATGGAGGAAACAAGAGAATTTTAAAATTTTTTCATGGGAAACCCTCAAAATTCCCATTAAAAGTTTTTGGGGATTCTTGTCTTCTATCTTGTTTAATTTCCCTTTTTTTACAATCCTTTCAAATGTTCAAAAAAAAGAGAACTGTAAATTTTGAGTCCCTTTTTTCTTTCCCCCCTTCCTTTCATTTCCCTTTTTCCCCTTAAATTTCCTATGTTAAAAAGTAGGTAGCTCACTTATTTTGTCCCCGATTCCCAGCTTGTTGGGGGATTATTTAAGAAACCAAAAAGCTGTTATTGCTGCTTTGAAAATAAATAGAAACCACAGCACCAGACTCTTTTAAAAAGAATTTTTTATCACTATGGTCATTTCTCAAATGCGGGCCCCATATTTTAAGGGCCAACTTCCACTTCCCAAAATTTTGGTGAGGGTTTCTTTAAAAAAAATAACCATCTTTACTTTTCAAAATTAAAAACTTGTTCGTTGACTATTTTTCATTCGTTTGGCATTTTATTAATTTTTTGGGAAAAGGGGTTCTTGAGGAACTTTTTGGGACTTTGACATTAAATTAAAAAATTTGTTAGTTTTTTGGGCCCCCATGGAATCACTACATTTTAAAAAGCACAATGATGCTAAAATTGAAAACAGAAAATTTTAAAATCTTTTCAATTTCAAAAATAACTTTCACCCCTTGGGTTCTGAATTTTTTCCTAACCGGGCTTTTTAAGGGCCCTTTTCCCATGAAATTTTTTTTTCCTTATATTTGGGACCCTGATTTGAAATTTATTTTTGTGTCTAAAAAAGGGGTTGGGGGGAAACTTATTTACTAAAAACCTTTATGGGGGGCGGGCATATCAAAAGTTTTTTATTTACTAAAAATTTTTGAAAAACCATCCCCTACAAAACATTTTTTGTTCTTCATAAAGTGGGCTTAAATTTACAAAAATCAAATTTTAAACTTATTGACAACAGTGATTATTGAGAGTGGGCAAATTTTGTACTTATTTTTAAATTCCCCCATTTCCCCCTTGACACCTTTGGTGCTTTAAATTTTTAATAGTTAGGTATATAAAGGGAAATCATCTTCGTTTTTTGTGTTTGTAAAAACCCTAAAGCGAAACTTCTATTTGGGGCCCCCTTTGGGGCATAAAAAAGTCCCTTTTTTTGGCACATTTTCTTTTGAAGGAGGGGCCCCAAAGAAGGGGCATAGGGGGAATTGGGGCCTGCATATTGGATCTTTTTTTTATTGAAACCCCATGGCCCCAAAGACCCACACCCCAAATTCTTTCAAGAAATCTATTTTTGGGAAACTCAACCGGGGGAAAAACATGTTTAATACATAAGCTTCTCATCTATAATAGATAGTATCCCCCTGAAAAAAAATTTGTTCTTTTTTTTTGGGGTGCACCCTTTATCATCATTTGCCCCTTCGTTTTTCTATAGGGGTATTTTTATTTGCTTTTTGAAAAAAAAGTATGGACAAACAAACATTTTGGGTCTATTTTGGGAAAAATTTAAACAAATTGGCTCATTTCAGGGTAAACCTCCCAAACAAAATAAACTGCAGAAACCCTTATATTTACCAAATTTTTTGTTTCTTCTCTATTGTCCCTTCCCATTTTTCTGCATTCATTTTTTTTGGGGTCGATTTTGAAAGGGGGTGACATTAAACCCCATTCACCAATAAACTTACTCTGAAAAAACCCAAAATTCCCCTATCCTCAAACGGGGTTTTTTTAATTATGCTGCTGCTATCTTGTCACCCCCACAGTTAAACAACCCCCAAAAAGGGGGTTTGCCCCGGGCCTTTGGGGAGACCAAATGTTTTTAACACCTTTTAAAAGGGTTTTCTAGAAGTTGCTTTTCGGGAAACTTTTAAATTTGGACTAAATTTTGGAAAATCCGTTAATCTTGATTCACATTGCTAAGGGTTACTTTAAAAAACATCACTTTCTTACTCGGGGAAACTTTATTCAAAGCATCTACAAAGAAGCAAAATCAAAAAAAGATTTTTGCCTGAAACTGACCTGTAAAATTTTGAAGCTGCTCGATGTTTCTGTTCCTATCCTATTCCATTTTAAACTCTGAAAACTGTGATGTGTCGGGGGCCCACATGGCCCTTTATTGTTTAAAAAACTCTCTATCTGAAATTTTAATTTTTTTCTTTTGCCTTTTTAATAAGGAATGTTAATATTTCAAATGTCTATCTTATTTGCTTTGTTCTTTTTTTTCTTACCTTTTCTCCGATATTTAAAAAACCAGTTTTTTTCAAAATCGTACGTCACTTGGATTGATATTCAACTGGCAATTTTTTTTTTCTTGGAGGGTGCAATTAATTCTCCTAGGGGCATCTTTTTTTTATTGCAAAAACCGATCAAACAAACTACTACTAATACTTGGAAATAAAATTTGGGGGTAGGGATTTTGGGAAAAACATCTTTCAAAATTATCTTTTCCCTTTCTTTTTTTTTTTTTCTTTTTTGGCACTAGCTAATCTCATACATAAGCTCCACATCTTATATTCTCCCCACATTGATACCTAAATGCAGCAATTTTTCCCAAAATTTTTTTATTTTAATTTTACAACCCTGACAGTAGCAAGGCAAATCATTTTTAAAGGAATTCAATACTTCACATCTTGTATTTTGTTTTAATTTATATTTTTTTCATCACGGGATACGGGCATAATAAATTTTTTTTTTCGGGATTGTCATAAAACGAAGCACATAGCATCCGAAGGGTTGGTTCATCACAGTATTTTCGGAAAAATCATTCTCATGCAACGAGAGAGCAGGAACCTCTTGCTTTGGAACCAAACCCTTTTTCCTTTTTTCTTTCCGAGATGCGTCTTTTTGGGGAGTGCCCCTTTTTTTGGGCTAAGATGGGGAAAAAAAAACAATTACCTTTCTTTATCCAATTCTATGGCTATGTTTTTTCCGCAAAAGGGGGAAAAAAATTTTTTGTGCCCCAAAGGTTTCCTACACTAAACTATCTAAAACTAATCAAAAAGTCGTATTAATCAAATACAAAAAAATACATACTAACTTAACCTTTCTTAAGGGAAACATTATAGCAATCTTCACCACTTTGAAAAGGGAAAGAACCTAGCTTTTGGGGGCATACCTATTTCAATATTTTGTCATAAATTTAACTGTTAGCTTATACTACTGACAAACCCCCAGGAACCGTGACAGGTTTCCATGGAATCCTCAAGACCTTGGAGAATTTTTAATTGTTTTGCATAATAAAGTATGTTAACATCGATGATTGTGAAAATTGCATCCCTTTTGCGTCTAAACAAAGGCATTTTGGGTCAACATAGGGAAGGGGACTATCTAAGGAAATAGTTCCTTTCTGGCTTTTGGGAATACTGGTCGCTGGATTTTTTGCACCCCTTTTTTCCCAGTTCTTCGCGTTACGGGAAGGGAAATCCACGTCGGATTTGAAATTTCTTTTTAGCCTTTGCTTGGGGGGATCCAGGGTTTCGACCCTTGGCAGAAATCCATAATGTCTTGGGGGGTGTTAAATTTTTTTACAGTTTTTAGTCATAGTTGTCTTTTTTTTCCCATCTTCTCAACATCGGGGGTTTTGATATTAAATTTGATTTTACAGAAATGTCATAAATTTTGTTCTTTCTTTTTTTTGTTAACTGGACTTTCAAAAAACAATTTCTTCATTTTTTTTCTTTAATTTGGGTAGGGGTGCATAATATTAATTTATTTAATTTTTACTTTTATTCAGGAGTTTGTTAGGGTTCCCTTGAAGCCCATTTTAATGGAGAGGCATAAAAGAAGGTCTTTTCGGGGGAAAAAGAAAATTTTTTGGGAGGGAAAAGAGAGGTCTTGAGTAAATATCTTCCCATTTTCCCGTTTTGGGTCCGGGGGTTCCAACTGCTTACTTTTAAAACTCAAAAAAAATACCAAATAAAAAGAAAACCACATCGGTGATATTCCACACAATTATTTTCCTTAATTAATAAATTAAAAAAATAAAAAAAAACAAAAAATATAAAGAAAAACATACATTACACATTCATTAAAAAAAAAGAAAAAAAAAAAAAAATTTAATCCGTAAAGAAATTTTATGACATATTAACTTCTTTTTTAATATATTTCCTTATTTTCTTTTTTTTTTCCCTCTACATGATTCTACTCTCTCTCTCTAACCCTCTCCACACTCCTCTCCCTCTCCCTCTCCTCCTCCTCACAAACACAAAAAACCAAAAAAAAGGTGTTTTTTTCTCTAACGACAAACAAAAGTCGGAACGAAAAACTATGCTACGATGAAAGAATCATTAATTCCAACATGTTTCAAAATAAAAGAAGTTGGGAAACAAATAAAAGATTAACAAACCCAAATTGAAAAACAAGTCCAACAAAATTTCTCCCTCCAACAATAAACTGCAATTAAAACCTTTTTAAATTTCTCAATTAAAGCTCGATAGAAAAAAAGGTAAATTAAATCCTAGTGCTCCAAATCAAAACTACAAACTTTTGTCGTATGAAGTAAGATTGAAAATTTTCCCAAAACGATACAAAGGGCCCCTTCTTACCACCACCCGTGGCCGATCCTGATACAAAACCACTACCGTAACAGTTCACCACTGTTTAAGAAGCCACAAAAACAACCCCACGCTTGAACAACCATCCATAATTGAAAAATCTAACCTAAATCCATCGTGGTGTCTTTTGATAACAGGAGAGAGAGAAGAAGAGAGAAGAGAGAAACCCTGGAAACCCTATAATATACCTTTAGGAAAATTTCCCAAAAATAGCGTCCCCAAACTTAAAAAAAAACTAAAAACCCTATTTATCAAGTTAATGATAGAAATTTTAAACCCCGAAAAACCCCCCACGTCTACCTTTCACCGCATACTCAAACTCCGATGGGTTAGCATAAAAGTAATATATCCCTAACTTTTTGACAATTTAAAAAAAAATAGTGACAGTCGGTTCCATCGCCGCTCCAACATACTCTGTTATAAATTAAATGTCTTCTAAAACCCCCAAACTCCCAAACCACAACAGAAAAAAGCTTTGAAAAATGCATTCATATCAACCTTAAAAAAAAATTTAAAAAAAAAAGGGAGAAGAAAATTTTGGGATGAAGAAAAACAGTCCCCAAACATATCCAAAATTTATTAAGTTACAGGCAAAATTCCCATCACCCCCTTTGCATTAACCCGGCGTTTGGGGAGGGAAAAAGGGGGGGAGGGCAAAAAGGAAAGGGGAAACTTTTCCCTTTTTTTCCTTGTTGATAAAGATAAAAAGGGGGAACAAAGATTTTAGAGGAAAATTTTCCCAATCCCCCAAAATTTTTTTTTTTTTTTTTCCTTTCCACCATTAAAGGGGAATAGGAAAAAATTATAAATAACATTAATACCCTTTAAATAAAAACTCTTTTAATTTAAGGGCATTTTAAAATTTTAGCATTTTTTAAAAAAACCCAAATTTAATTTTCCTTTCACAATCTTTCCCTCTTTTACCAAAAACAAAACTTTCCTTTCCATTTCATTCCCTCCAAATTCTCTTTTTCCTTCCAAATTTCCTCTCCCATCCCCAAACATTAACATAAACTTCTGCCCAAACTTCATAAAATAAACTAAACTCCTAAAGGGTACAACACAACCAAAAACAAGACACTACAAAAAAAAATCCCACCAAAATCCCTCCAAGTTTGCCCCTTAAAACCCCTAAGCAAAGAACAAAAACAAAATAAATAATTTAAATGTATAATTTGAAAAAAACCCACAATAAATTTCCCCCATCTCCTCAAAAAAGCGCAAAGGTTTTATCAATTATCTATTTTTTTTTATTTCTCAGACCATTTCATTCTTCCACATGCACAACAAATGACAGTTTTGTTTTCCCCTTGGTTTCAACATATAAAAAATACAACAAAAACGACAAAATGGGCCATAACCATTATCCTTCTATACTCCCTTATCCCCCCCAACCAATAATAAAATTTATAAAAATTAAATAAAACATAATTCCCAACAATTACTTTTTTTTCAATTATGAACCAACCACCTTCTTACTGTATTCCTTTTCTCCACAACAAAAATGATATAATGTCAATTGGGACAACATAAGCTCCACAAACCCTCACACAATTTTCTTTTGTTCGCCTTGTCAAAAAGCCAACAATATGACAACTATTCGCAATGAATTACTATCCAAAAGGACATGGGAAAAAATCAGGGAAAAAACACAAAACAATTGACTCCAAACAGTACTACAAAATCAGGGAAAACAACACCATGGGACAAACCAAGCAACACCATAAACTATCTGTGAAAAATTTCAACAACTCAGGGGTAATGTATACAACACAAAATAAGGGTTGCATAAGAATATTTCTTCAAAGAAAAGGAAAGAGATAACTCAAGACATTGACATCTTTTTTCCCTTCCCTTTTCCTCCCCTTTTGGAAAGAAAAGCAATCTATATCACATTTTTCCCTAAAAAGGGATTTTTCTTTCAACCACCAAAAAATTTTAAAAAAAAAACACAGCGGGAACGCCCCCATTAGTACACAAATTAAAAAAAACTCTATATACGACCACACAACTCTACCCAAATTTAATACTCACAACCCCAAAACGGGCTTTAAAACATAAAACCTTGATGGCCAAAAAAATTTTTCCTTGTGAACACAGTCATGAAAGTTGCAAGAAAATCAACAGAAAAGAGCAGAATTTGAAATCAGACTAAAGGAACCAAACTATAAAGGTTTGCACATAAAAACTTTATTTTCATATATCTAGCAAAAATAAAAAAACACACACAAACAAACCACGGGATAAAAACCAAGAGTATAATCCTTTCTAGTCATTGGGAAAAAGTTCAGGGCAATACTTTTCACAAGACAGTAGATCCTGAAGACAATGATTTTCATGACGATAAAAAATATTAAAATCCAAGCTCCTTAAAATTTTTAAACTAACATGTCCCATCATAAAACCCTTTACCACAACAAACGAAAAACAAAATGCAAGATTCAACAACAATCTAACCCCCATCACAGTAGCACTGAGAAAGTATATTCATCACACAACAAAAACAACAAAAAACACTACAAAGGCAAAAGACTTTTCCCCGGGGAACACCGACTAAAAACAAACTAAAATAAACAAACTGGGTACAGACCTCCCATTAACACATCACTCTTCCCCAATTCCCCCGGGTTTTACTTCGTTCACTCTCCCAAAACTCCCTTTTTTGCAAAAATCCCCCCCCTTCCTCTCTCCCCCCTTCTCCATTTTCCTTCATCTTCTATTCCCCAACTTTTCATCAATTTCCTTCCAATCCCCCTTTCTCCTTCAAAACCCCTCCCCCGGCCTGCATCACCAAAAACTCGCCCCTTTTTCTTTGATCCACCAATTAACTTAAAATTTCCACCCAAAGTCCTATTGCAAAACCAACTTAGGCCTCCCTGACTTTCCCAACATTCGAATTCCCCAAACCATCATCCTCCCCCTCTACCCCATCCTCCGAATCTCTGCGCTTCCCCCATTAAAACCCCCAAAACCTCCTCTACCCCCCCCCCCCCAAAATCCCCCCCCCCCGACACTACCGTACTCGAGTCCCGGGGGTGGGGGGGACCGCCTTGTTCGATGTCCAATTATCCGTTTTATCGGTTTTAAAAAAAACCGAAAAAAAACCCCCTCCTCCTCTCTCCTCTCAAAACTACCCCCAACGCTCAACTTCTTGGATCCCCCATCTCTATCTCACACCCGGAAAGGACCGGGTCACGCTCCCCTCCCTAACCCTCCTCCCACCACCTTTATCCTCCCCTCTCTCCCCACCGTAAAACCCCCCCGTAATTTTTAAACCCCCCCCGGGGGGGCCGGGTCAGTTCCCCCAACGCTGCCGCGGCCAGGGGGAAAATTTAAAAACCCCCTGGGAAGCCCTTGGAAGGCCTAACCGGGTTGGATTTAGCCGAGCCAAAAAAAGAGAACTCTGCTAAGGATAAGTTTGGCCCTTCTTTTTCTTTTGCTTTTGGGCCCCACGGCAAAAGGAAGGGGAAGTCGGGGGAGCGGGAACAGCGGGGGGGCTCATGCGACTTTTCCTGCTCGAGGGGTTTTGCTTTTGTTTTCCCCTTTGAGTCAAACCCACCCCCGGGGTTTGGGCCCGGGGGAAAACTATGCCGCCATATTTGGGGATCCTTTCCCCTCTCTTTTTTTCTCTGTCCCCTTGTGTTTCTCCTTTGTTATTGTGATTTTGGGGTACTTTCGTAATTTTCTTTGTTAAAACGAAGGTAGGTTTTTAGAGAATATCGTCTTTGATCCGACGGTTTTTATTTTCTTCGCGTTTCCCTTTGAAAATATCGCATGAAAGCCAATTTTATTTACTTATTCTTTTTTTTTTGTTTAAATTTTAAAATTTTCAAAATTTTCGTTTCAAAAAAAGAAATAAGTTCAGAAAATCCCTCGAAAAATGGCAAAAAAAAAATAAAATTCACACCTTCTTTAAAAATTTCCACTAAATTTGGGTTTAGATAAGAAAAAATTTTGGATAAAAAAAAAAAAAACAAAAAGATAAATAAAAACATAAAAAAAATTAAAAAAAAAAAAAGGGGGGAAACTCGAAAATCCCTAAATTTCACCACAATTAGGGTTAAGTGGATAGACTGCTTAAATTTTTAAACCCAAATAGGGGAGCTTAAACTTTTTAAATTTTAGTACTTATTAAATATTTTTTATCATCATTATAATCCTCTTATATCACAAAATATGTTTTTGATAATAAAAAAATTTTAGATAATGAATGACATATTTAAAAAAGACAAAAAAAACAAAAAAAAAATATAAAATTTTTTAAATAATCATATTAGGTATTAAAATAAAAATAAATAAAAAATAGTAACCATATAAATTTTTTAAAAAAAATGAAACTAATAATTGAATGAAATAATTTAAAATTATTGGATTTTTTTGTTTTTTTTTTTAACACATATAAATATTCAATAATTAAAAATTTAATATAAAATTTTGTAATTATTTTTAATTTTAAAAAACATTTTTTCTTTAATAAAAATTTTTAGAATAGCATATGAATAGTAACCCACACAAACAAAAGGGGAAAAAAATTTTCCTATGAGCCCTTAACCCCATGTTTACCCTTTTCAACCCATGTGAAGGGAATCCAAATTTCTTTTTCCAAAAACACAATTTTTATTTTTAATCCCACCCCAAACCTTATTCCCACCCTTTTCTTTTTTTTTAAATTCCCAAAACAACCTGTTTAGAAATAGAAAATTTAAATTTTTTTTCCCTCCAAAAGCTTCATTTAAGCTAAAACCTCCTCTCCTTTTTCATTAAAATTTTGGGATTTTCTCTCTCATCAAACCTTAACCAAAATTTCCCAATGCACGAGGGCTATACAATATCTTTATTTTTTCAAATCCAGTAGGAGGGGAGCAAAATAATTTTAATGGGTTTTCGATGCCCCCTTCAAAAATTTACAACACATATATTTTTTAAAATAATGGGGATTATTGTTTATAACTTTTTTGTAAATTTCCTTTCAATTTTTTCCTCTTCATTTCTTAAAGGGTACACTATATATTTACAAAGTGTACCTCCATTAGGGGTTTGATGGGGCTTCCCCTCGATTTGGGGTTTTAAATGGGAAAGGAAAATTCCATGGAGACTGGGCAATCCCCAAAGGGTTCGAGCAATTGTGTCTATTACCAAATTTTTTCAAATTGACAAAGTTGTATTAGCCAAATCAAATCGCATTGGGTCATTTTGATTAAATCGGGTAACGGGGTTGATTAATTTAAAAATTTTTAAGTAAATTGAAAATGGGTTTATTAAAGAATTTTATTTTGAATAAAATAGATTTTTTTTTCTAATTTGTATTATTTTTGATTAGATTTAAATTTATTAATGGTTATTTGGGGTGTATTTAAATTTAAACAAATCAGGGCCCTTTAAAAAAATTAAACCCAATTAATAGGGGTTTTCTAAAGTTTGGACAAATCTTTTAAAAATCACTACCCAATTTTCCAAACTTGATACTAAAGTTTAGCTATTTTTTATAAAAAAAGGGTTTAAAAAGGGGGAAATTCGTTTTTTTTTTATCCCCAAATTTAATTTTACAATTCCCTGACGCCACCTTAATTCCAAAAAAAAAAAACCCAATCTCAAAAATTCTGAATTTTTAATTCACAAATCAAAATCTAATTCCATCTGCAAGTCTAGAAAAATTCCCAAATGCCCTTTTAATCCAATTCAACAAACGACAATCCAAAATCAAATTTCGAAACCAACCTTCTAAAGTCAACTCCAAATTTTCCAAAAAAGCTGACACTGAAACAAAATTCCGAAAACCAACATCCAACCCAAATTTGCTCAAAGCCTAAATCCAAATCCAAATTTTTTGAAAACTAATTTCCAACGCTAGAAAACTACTGAACAACATTCAGCAATCCCAAATTTCCCAAAACCCCTACCTCGTCCTACCTTTAAATTAACCAAACTTCTAAAAACTATTGACTCCCCAATCCGAACCCCCCTTACCAAAGGGCATACAAAACACATAGAATTTACAACACTCCTTGGGAAGTCCATACGCGCACCGTTACACAAAGCACAACTACGTGCATACACCGAATCAAACACGCGCGCACACCAGCCAAACACCGAAGTCCAACAAAGACAAACCAACGATCACAGGGAACCGAATGATTTATAAAAATTTTTTTTTATTAGTTATTAATTTATTTTTTTAAAAAATTTATTTTTCTTAAAGTGCGGGTTTATGATTTTTTTTTCATATTGCATTTTTTTTAGAAAATTTCGATTTTTTTAATAAAAGTTAATTAAATTCCTTTAAAATTTTTTTGAATACTTTTCAGTTAAACATATGTGCAGTTAAAAACTATCTTACTTTGAGATCTATTTTGAAAATTTAATTTAGAAAAAATACATGTCGAGATACGTTTTTTATTTTACAATTTAAAAAAGATATGTATAAACATTTAAACTGTATCTTTAACATATTTTAAAATTTAATTTAAAAAGATATTTTTACTGTTTTAAAAAATAAAAAAATTTTAAACCCAAATTTTTCAAAAAGAGTAGTTATTTTAGGTTTTCTTTAATTGGGAAAATTTTAATTTCTTAGATTTTTTAAAAAAAAAAAATTGATAAATAAACAAAAACTTACTAAATTTTTTCGAAAAAAAAAAATTCCACTCACAAAAATTTAACAAAAAAACTATGGCCGGGTTTATCCCAATTAGCCCCTTACTAGGCACCTTTAGGGCAACTACTAAAAAAATTTTTTAAAAAAATTCCCCCTTTTTTTTTTGAAATTCATAATTAAAAAAAACCTTTAGTTTTCATTTTAATTTAGGTATATTTTTAATTTTTTTTGAATTATAAAAATAAAACTTATCTTTTTTTTTTTTAGTTTTTTTCATGGGGATTTTCTTAAAAATTTGTCTCCCAAAATTTATTTTTTTAGTTTAAATTTTTTTTAAAACAAAATTTTTTAGAATTTTCCAGACTATGGTTTAAAATTTGGGTTTTTCCCACTCGAAAACCCCTTTAATTTTATTTTTACCAATTAAACCGTTGGGGGACTCCCTTTTTTTAAAAAAAATTTTTTAAAATATTTCCTTAATTTAATGAAATAATTTATATTAATGGCTGGCTTAATTAGGGTTTAAAATTTAAGGAACGAAAAAAGGAGACACCGATCTAAGATGCCTACTTCTCAAAGTTTTTTTCTAATTTAAAGGAATTATCAAACCCTGACTCACTTTCTCACCGATCGACCATTGCCCATCATCCTTGACGAAACCCCAAAAAGAGAGTGGGCAATCTTCAGTCACCCTTTATCGATAAGCAAACTGATTTACTTCTTTTTTTTGCTCCTCAACCCTTTCCCAAACACCTCCTAATTATACAAAACCCTGGTAAAAACTGTTACACAATTTTTTTTTTTAAAACTTATTTTTTCCCTTTATATTTTTACATTTTTCTTTTAAAAATACCCTTTTTTTTTTCCCCTTTTTGTCTTTTCCCCCCCTTAGGTAAGTTGCCCTAACTTATTAGGGTTTAAAAACCCTTTTGGGTTGTAACAAAAACATTAAATTACACAATAAAAATTTTCCTTCCTTTTTAAAAAACTGATTGTTTTTTTCATTTCACTTTTATCCTAACCCTTTCAAACTAGGGAAGAGTAACCTCACTAACTAAATTTATACGTCAATTGAGTTTTGTCATAATCATTAAAAAAAATTCCCTCGGCGTCATATCCTTTTGGGCGGGTTTTTGGGGTTTTCTTACTTTTCATTCACCTTCAAACCCTTCCCCCCATCATCCTTTTTTTTTCTTTCGATAAGTTTGGACCCATCACAACCCTATCTTTTCTTTACGGTTTGCATCACTGTACAAAGTAAGGTTTTCTTTAGTTGATAATTTTGAACCTATCATGCTCTACTTACATGTAAGAAAGATATGTTACTAATTTTTTAATTTCTGTTTCATGTTAAAAATTTTTTTTGTAAAGTTTTGCAAAACACCTAATTTAATAATTTTTAAAACTTAAATCTATAAAAGAAATATGAAACCAGGTTTAAATTTGGGGTTGGAATGACAAAATAGTGGGTTTTCCACCATGGCTAGTTCAAAACCCCTA
>JAMXBC010000771.1:0-14001 GCA_024138005.1 Lumnitzera racemosa
TACTAAACACTTACAAACTTCTCAAAAACCTTTTGAGATATTTTTGCGAAAAAATTGGGGTTTAAAGGGGCTTTGCCTCAATATTTAGGTATTTATTTATAAAAAGGGAAAGGCAACCCATTTTTTTGGTACTTTTCGGGGCCTTTAAGCTTTGGCTAAAAATTTTATGGACAAATTAAAGTTCAAGATCCATAAGTGGCATAAATAAGTTTTTTAATCGATTATATCGAATAAAGAATTAACTTTTAGCCCCAAATAGACTGAACCATCCATTTTGAAACATATTGATTTAATGCCGAAGATGTCTTTATCCAAAAAAAATTAAAGAGAGGAGAAAAAACAAAATTTTTTTTTTGGGAAAAGCCGAGAGAATAAAAAGGGCCCTTATGAAAAAAAAAGGGGCCCACCCCTTCTCTAAAAAAGAAGGTATTTTAACTAAGGGGAAAATTCCCGTACTAATAGAGCAAAAAGGGGAAAAGGGCCCCCCCTTCCCGAGACGGGGGGGAAGAAAAATTTAAACCCTTTTATTTTTCCCGCTCAACAGGGAAAAATGAAAGGGTCCTTGGTTTCTCTATTTTTAAATTGGGTTAATACTTTTTCCTTTTTTTCAAACAACATAAGCGAAAATTGGATCCAAACCAAAATTTGTTAGTCCAAACCAAAAGCAAAAAAATTTTAAAAACCCAAATTTAAACAAAACGGGGGCTAAGAAAAATTTAAATGACTCGACTATTTCCCCCAAAAAAAGGGTCCCCCCAAGAGAAAGGGGCATAGCCAGTGCAATACTAAAGAAGACATTATCGGCCCCTTACCAACAACCCGAAAGGGGGGAAAAAAAGTTTTGGGGCCATTGAGTTCAAAACAATTTTTAAGGGGATCCTATTTTTTTAGAAAATATTCCTTTAGCTGGAGAGTCAAGAAAATTTTAGCCAAAGTATCGGCTTTTTTGCAGTGAACTGAAATCACCTATCATGGGGCGGTTAAGGGGTTATCAGGCAAAGTGGATATTTATCGAGCCCCCCAATAAAAGAATAAGAAGGAGCTGGGCCGTCAAAAAACCACTAAGAGATCCAAACTTTGGATGAGGGGATAAAGGGAAAGCAAACAAGAACAAAGCTCTCGGAAAAAAAATTGGCCCAAATTTCACCCCTAACAATGAGGTGGGGAGTATTTTTCCAAATTGCGGGCCAAAAAAATTCTCCACACTGAAAAAAGCCTTAAGTGATGGGACCGAACCCCAAAAAACTTTAAAGGAAGGAATCTTCTTCCCAAAAAAAGGGAGTTTGCGACGAAGGATGTCGATAAGGTTGGGGGTTTGTAAAAAGGGCCCCAAAAAAAAAAATTAAAACAGCAAAATTTTAAATGACGAAAGGGTAAAACTTGAATCCTTAAACTTATGGTAAAATGCTTTATTACTGAAAAAAATACTATTGCACGCAAACATGCCATTTTCAAAAGGGCTTTGGATGAATTTCGATAAGGAGATGTACAAGCTAATAAAAATTTATTATTCTATCCGGTGATCAAACCAAAATTTTAAAACCAAATTTTAATTGTAACTTATTATAGAAAATCAAAGATGCATACAATTTCCCTCAAAGGGCTCAAACAAAGGTTTATTAAAGAGTACAAAGAATCAAGGCTAAGAAAAAAAGTTAAAAAATATAAAAAGGGGCCTAGCACCAAAAAACCCCGGCACCTTTTTTAAATTTTAATTGAGTCTCAGGCCATAAAACAAGTGTGGGGATTTAATATAAGGGGGTTAAAACCCTAAAGGAGGTTTTTTTCATAAAAAAAGAAAAAAGTGCTGGGGGTTGGATCGAACACTTATTTTAAATTTGAGGGGAATGAGGAGGGCAAACCCCCCAGGTTTTTAAATAAAAGAATTAAAAGACCAATAGTCCCAGATTGCAAGGCATGTTTCCGAATTAAAGAAAAAAAGCAATGGGGGGGTGCCATCCCATTTAGAAGCAAAAAAGATCGTAACCTCCAAATCAACAGTACAAGAGAAATTTTTGAGAAAGAAGTTTTGGGAAAAGGGCCAAGCGAAAGAGCAAAGAAATTTTAAAGTTTTACCCTAAATATGACCTTTCATTTTTAGATTTTTCCTATGTTAATAATAATGTTTAGCAATGATAAACCCCCGGAAAAGATAAAAAGTAGAGGTGTGTAAATGGGTTTAAACGGGGCCCAAACCCAAAACCCCCCCGGCCCCCTTTGTCTCTTGAGGGTTAAAAAGGGTTGGGGGTCATTTTTCGGCTTTTAAAAGGGGTTAAAAACCCTTGGCCAACCCTTTTAAAAAGCGGGTTAAATGGACCTAGCCCCAAAGGGGCCCTTTAGAAAAAATATTAAACGGGGCCAAACCCCAAATTTATAGGGAAATTTAAAGGGCCGATCACCCGCTCTTTTTACCCAAGGGCCTTTTTTCCCGGTGGTTCCTGAGCGTCCAAGGTTTATTTAAATGCGGGGGAGCAGTAAATTACTTTAGTCCCGTCGTGAAAAAACTTCACCTCTATGCCCACCTAAGGTTTTTGTCGAGGGGACCAACCAACGTAACCCAAAATGAATCCTTCACTGGGGGTAAATAGTCCCCCGCGTCAAATCTGAATATAGCAATCTCCATAGTGCCAAGGTCCCAGGGTGACAACTGTCAAGAGCCCACCATCAGGCAAGCTGAATGCGAGCCGTCCTTAAAACCCAAAACCCTTTGATTTCCCGCCCCTGCCCTCAGGGTATCGAATTGCTAACGCTGAACAAACCCAAATAAAGGGCTACCTATCCAGTTTAGAGTTGTCAGAATCCCTAAACTTTCTTAAAAAAGGGACGCGGGGCTTTTCTTTTTTAAAATGACTCTCTAAAACCCCATTATTTCCCTGCCCTTTTTTTATAAATTATATTTTTTTTTGCTTTGCAAAAAAGACCAAAATTTTATAAGTAGAACAATTTCCCTAAAAAGGGAAATATTTAAAAAATCACTAATGGAATAGGGGCAATAGAAAAATACAAAAGAATACATTGAAAATTTTTCCTTCTCAGTGCAATTTTCCCCTATTGCTTATTCTTGAGTTATTCCCCATCTAGCCTAATTTTAGCGAAAAATATACGATGATCTCCGACTATACTTGTAGTTTTATCAAGTATGACCCCCCCGAGCCATGGAGGCGTTATACGTCCCTATCAAACGCAGTATACAGGGAACCCCCTAAACAAAACCCTTTGACTATTTATTTTCCCTTTTTTTTAAAAATTTAAAAAAAAAAATTTAAAATTTAATTAAACCCTTGATTTTTCTTTTTTTCAAAAATAATGTAAATTTTAAATTTTTTAAAAAAAAAAAAAATTTTTTTTCAAATTTTTAAATAAAGTCAATTTTAAAATTCCAAAAACAAAAATTTCCAAAAAAATCAAAAAAGAAAAAAAATTTTTTAAAAAAAAAAAATTTAAATTTTCTAAAAAAACCCTATTTTAAGATAATTTAAGCTAAAAAATTTTAAATTTAAAAAATTTTTTTGAAAAATTTTTTTTTTTTTAATAAATAATAATTTATAAAAAAATTTATAAAAACCTTTTTAAATTTAATTCAAATTGAAAATCCCTTTTTTTTTTTCTTTTTTTTTTCCCCCAATATATTTAAAATTTTTTTTATTTTTCTTTTCTACTAAAAAATTTTTAAAAAAAAAAAAATTTTTTTGGAATTCAAAAATTTTTTTTTTTATAAATTTTTAAAAATTATTAAAATAAAATTTTAAAAATTTAACTTTAAGCTTAGAAAAATTTTTTTTAAAAAATTTTTTTATCCCCTTTCGGGGTTTTAAATTTTTAAATGAAAAAAAATAAATTTTCCTTTTTCAAAATTTTTTTAAAACATATAAGTTTTTTTTTTTTAAAGAAATTTTTAAAAATTTTTTTTAAAATTTTTAAAAAAAAGAAAATATTAAAACTCTTCTTTCTTAAAAATTTTTTTTATACAGGTAAAATTTAATAAACCCTTTATAACATCCAAACCATTTAACTTTTTAAAACTAACATTAAATTTTTTAAAATTTTTTTTTTTTTAAAACTTAAAAACTTAAAATAATTTAAAAAAATTTTTATTTAAATTATTTTTATTTAATAAATATTTTTTAATTTTTTAAAATTTTTTTTTCCCAATTTAATTTTTATTAATTTAAAATTTTTAAAAATTATTAATATTATCCCCAAATTTTTAAAATTAAAAAAAAAATTTTTCTTTTTATAAATTTTTTTTTATTATAATTTTTAAATTTAGCAAAATTTTTTATAATTAAAACCTTGTATTTTAACTTAAATTTAAAAAGGTTTATAAGTTTAATTTGTTTGCCGTATCTAAAAAAAAGGGATAGGAAAAAAACAAAGTTTTCATTTTTTAATTGTAAAAAAAAAAATTTTTTTAAATTTTAATTTTTTTTTTAGAAATTTTAAAAAATTGAAAATTTTTTTTAAAAAAAAAAATTTTTTATTTTTTAAAATTTTTTTAAAAGAAAATTGGGGAAAATTTTTTAAAAAAAAAAATTTTAAACTACAAAATTTTTTAAAATTTTTGAAGGGGAAAAAATTTTTTTTATTTTAAAAAATTATTTTAAATTTTAAATTTTTTAAAATTTAAAAAAATTTTTTTTTTTTTCTTGTAAAATTTTAAGAAAAATAATAAAAAAAAAATAGAAAAAATTTTTTTTCCAATAAATAAAAAATGAAAAAATTGCAAAAATTTAAAAAAGGGGGGGGGGGGGGGAAAAAATTTATAATTAAAAAAAAAAAGAAAAAAGGAATTAAAAATTTTAAAATTTTAAATTAAATAAAAGCTAAAGAAATTTTTTTTTTTAAAAAATTTTTTTTTTAAAAAAATTATGATTAAAAATTTAAAAACTTTATTTTTAAAAAATTTTTTTTGAAAAAATTTTTTTTTATTTGAAACAAAATAAACTTTATTAGTTTTTTTCTAATTTTTTTTAAAGGTGTTTTTTTTTTTTTTACTACAGGGTTTAATTTTTTTATTTAAGTTTTTTTATTTTAATTTGAAAATTTTAAATCAAATTTTTAAAAAAATTTAAATTTTAAAATTTAAAAAATTTTTAAAAATAATAAAAAATTAAAAAAAAAAACAAACCAATTAAAAAATTTAAAAAAATTAAAAAATTTCTTTTTCCCCCCCTTTAAAATTTTAAATTGATTTTTTTAACAAACGATTTTTCCACCTTAAACACAAATGGCCCCTTTTTCCTTAAAAAAAAAGGTTTTTTTTCCTAAAAGGCTTATATACCCCCAAATTTTAGAACCCCCGATTTTTTTTCCCCCCCAAAAAAAAATTAAATTTCCCCCCCTTTATATTTTCCTTTCAAAAATGTTAAATTTATTTTAATTATAGAAAAAAAGCACTTTTTTTTATTTGTTTAATTTTATTTGTAACCTTGAAAATTAAATTTTTCCCGGGATTTCTTTTTACTGCCCGGGATTTTAAAAGTTAAACCTTACAGAAAGATAAAAGTTTAAAAATTTTATTAAAAAATTCTTTTTTTAAGGGGTTTTTTAAAGCCAAAAAATTTTTTAAATATTTTTATAAATTTTTTTTTTACTTTTTGGTTTATTTTATTTCCCTTTTGGGGGGGCAAAAGTATAAATTTGGAAAAATTTAAAAACCAAAAGATAAAATAAAATCTCCAAACGGTTTTTGTTTATAGAAATGTAGAAAAAGGCGTTTTTTAGTTTTGGGGGGTTTTTGGGGTTTTTTTTCCAAAACACATTATAAATTTAAAAGGCAAAATTCTTTTACTTTGGGCAAAGTGTTTAATCAAAATTTATAAAATTTTTTAAAGGAAGAATTTTTTAAAATAAACTAAAACCAAAAATTTTATTTTTAATTCTCAATAAAGGGGGGAAAAAATTTAAGAACAAAGAATTTTTAAAAAGGGGAATTTTTTTAAAATTTAAGAAAAAAAAAAATCAATTACCATATAAAATTTTTTAAAAAAATTTTTTTTGTAATAACGGAAAATTTAAAAATTTAGTGTTTCCACTAAAATTTTTTATTTGGACTTGAGTTTAAAATTTTTTATATTTATTAAAATTTTTTTTTTTAGAGCTTTTTTTTTTAAATTTTTTTTAATGAAATTTTTTTTTAAAAATTTCAAAATTTAAAATTTTATGAAAAAAAAAAATTTTAAAAAATTTTTTTTTTAATCCCCAAAAGAAGAAAAATTTTTTTCCCTCTTTTTAAAAAAATTTTTAAAAAAAACGAGGGGGGGGAAAAAGGAGGTTTTCCAATTTGATTTCCCTTGACTGGAGTATTTTAGGTTAATTTATTTAAATTTTAGTTTTAAAATTTTAATCAACTTATTCAATTTTTAAAAATTGATTTTAAAAAAATTTTTTTTTTACTATAAAAAAAATTTTAAACATTATTTTTTTAAATTTTAAAAAAAAGATTGTTTTTTTGTTTTAAATCTACCCCCCTTCAACTTTTAAAAAAAATTTTAACCTTGCCCCCAAAGCATTTGGGGATATTTTTATAAAGATTTAGGCTAGGGCTAGGGGGTAATGAATTTACGTTTGAGGAGGAAAAGGGAATTTTTTTTTCCAGGATTAATTTTTTTAACCCATTCCAAACTCCCGGAAAATTTTTTTTTAAGGTTTTAAAATTTTGAAGTAAAACCTTTAAAATAACCCCGGAAAATTTTTAAAATTTTTTTTTAATTTTAACCCCCCTTTTCCCCCCAATTTTTACCTTAAAGGAAAATTTTTTTTTTTTCATTGTGTATTAAATTGCATTTTTCCTCCTTCGTTGTTTTTTACATGCCCCCAACTAATTTTTTTCAAAAAATTGGCTTTTTAATTTTTAATTTTCCTAGCCCCGTTTTGAAAAAAATTAATTTTCCTTTATTCTCCCTTTAGAAATTACAAAACCCCACCGGGGAAAAAAAGGGGGAGGGGGGGGAAACCCCCAAAAAAAGGGGGGTCTTTCCCCAAGCATAAACCCCCAATTTTTTTATTTTGCTAAGGTTTTTCTTTTTTTTCAAAACCCCCAAAATTTTCAAAATTTTTTTATTTGCCCCCAAAGGGGAGAAGTTTGCAAATAGTGTTTTTAGTTCCCTTTTTTTCGTTAAAAATTAATTGCCTTCGGGTCTTCATTTTTAAAAGTTTTTACCTATCCAAAAATTTGGGGGGGCCTTTTTCATTAATTTAAAATTTGCAAACCCGGTGAACCTGGCAAAAAATTAGCAATTTTTTTTGCATTAAAAAATAAAAAGGTTTTTATATTTTAATGTTTTTAAGAAGCAACGCAAACAAAAATCTCCAAAAATTTAAAAAGGTTTTTGGTTTTTATCATTTAATCTTTATAATTAGGGGGGAAAAAAAAAAAAACTATTGCAAGAAAGGGGAACTTTTACTTAAATTTTACCAAAAAGGCTTTCAGGCAAACAACCCCCCCGGGGAGAAAGGGCCCTCCCTTCAATCTTTTTTTCAATTCCTTTTTTAAAAATCCCTTGTTTAAAAAAATTTCCGGGTTCCCAAAAAGTTAAAAAGAAAAAATTTTTATAACTAAAATTGGGGTAAATTTTTTACCTTTTTGGGGTGTTTATCATTGGAGTGGTTCAAAAGGTTTTTTTGCTTTTTTTGGTCAAAAATTTAAAAAATTTTTTTTTCAAAAACATTTTTTTTTTTTTTTTTTTATAATTAAAAAATTATGAGTAATTTTTTGGATTTTAATATTGTGAAACCAAAATTTAAGGGGCAAATTTAAAGTTAACCCCCAGGTTGGGGTTCCCTTCCTAATAAGTTGAAATAAAGCCCAAAGAAAAAAAAAAATTCAGTTTCCAAACTTGAAAAAAAAGGTACCCTTTAAAACAAACCTTAAATAGGGCTAAAAAACTCCTTAAAAAAAAAGAAAAGGAAAAAAAGGTGGGTTGGGGGGAAACCCCTAAAAAAAAACCCAAAAAAAAAAAAATTAAATTTTTAAAAAGGGTTTACCCCCTAAAGAAAAAGTATTTAATTTTGAATTTTATAAAGGGTTTTCTAAATTTATTTTAAAATTAAATTTAAAATTTAATAAAATAAAAGAAAAATCCTTTTAAAAAAAAAAAAAATTTGTCCCCAAAAAAACCCCTGTTTAAAAAACCTTCCAATTTTTTAAAAAAAAACAAGACCCCCCCTTAGAGAAATCCAATACCAAATTCTTTGCAAAAAAACCAAAAAAAGGGTTTAAAAAAAAACTCAAATAAATTGGGGGGAAAAAAATTTTATAAAATAAAAGTTAACACATATGTTTTACTTTAAAATAAATTAAAAACCCATTCAAAAAAACAGGGGGCAAAAAATATGGAAAATTTAAGTAAAATTTTAAACGTTTAAAAAAATTTTTTTCAAAAACTATTGCAAAATTTCCAAAAATTTCAAAAAAGGGGATTTAAAGGTTGCCTTAATTTTTTCCCTTAAAAAAACCCAAAAAGGATCAAAGAAAACCAAAAAAAACCCCCCCAAAAAAAAAACCCCCTTTTTTTTGGGGGTTGCTTTGGGGAAAAATTTTTGGGTTTTTAAAAAAAAAAAATATCAAAAAGTAAAAAAATTCAACTTGGGATTTCAAAAAGGGCACGAATCCCCCCCTTTTAAATAAAAAACTTTAAAGAAAAACCCCGGAATTTAAAAAAATATGCCCAAATTTAACAAAACAAAATTTTAAAATTTAAAAAAAAATTATTGATTAATTTTTGAGAGACCAAAAAAAAAACAAACCCCTTAAATTTTAAAAAAAAAAAAAAAAATCCTTAAAAACTCTTTTTTTGGGTTTCCAAAACCAAAAATATTACAATTTAAAAAAAATTTTTTTTTTGAAATTTTAATAAAGCAGAATAAAAAAAATGGAAAAAAAATTTTTTTTAACCAAAAATGGGTTCCCCCCCAAAAGGAACCAAATTCTCAAATAAAAAATTTTTACAAAAGAAAAAAAAAATAAATTTTAAAA
Organism: Lumnitzera racemosa; assembly: GCA_024138005.1. Lineage (NCBI taxonomy): Eukaryota > Viridiplantae > Streptophyta > Magnoliopsida > Myrtales > Combretaceae > Lumnitzera > Lumnitzera racemosa. The sequence goes on from JAMXBC010000771.1 coordinate 8,978, forward strand.
AGAATTAATAAAAAATTAAAAAAAATTTGGAAAGCACAAAATCATTGGGAAAAATTTTCGCAAAAAAGGAAATGAGGCGTTCAGAGTATAATTCACATTACATATCAATTTGATGAATAACACCCCGACTTCTAGAAACAAGCTGAATTAAATATACATTTGCATATACATTAAATTATCTTCATTACCACCTTTTTTTTATTGATAAACTTCATTTTTTTGAAGTATCGAAACTGCCTTGCAATGAGATAGTTTGGGCAGAAACACTACAAATCTATGAACCCAGCACTGTATTGTTAAAGCGAAGCGCAGCAAAAAAACACCAAATTAGTCCTTGCAAAATTTGCCTTTTTTCATAAACACTTTTTCCCCCCAAATCTTGAAATATAAAAAACCCCCTTTATTGAAAATAACTGTTTTAAAAAACAAAAAACTCTAAAGGGGGGAGACAAAAATGATTTCAAACAATCCAAAAACCATTTAACTCAAGCCACCTATAACAAGAAATAATTTAGGGTAGTCACATCAAGTGCATACATATCCGTATATAAAAACCAAAAAAAATTGATTATACAACATTTACAATTTACTAGTGGTAATTGATTTTCATTTTTATTTTCATCCATTTTTTTAAAAATTTGACACCACTTTTTCATAACACAATCATGTAGTATCTAATAAATTTTTTTCCCCCAAAACTTCTTGTTAACACTAAAAAAATCCAAACTATTTTGGGGTTTTAGACTTTGATAATAATAAAACTTCTTCCTCTATAAATAATTAAACTATTTAATTGCAAACACACATGAACAAGCAGAATGAAAAGCAACCCCTCCGACCTTTTCAAATTATAGTTTGCTGAATTGCAAGCATTATAAACAAGCGACCCAAAAACCACCCCACACACATCGGGGAACGTCCATTTTCTCACTCCATACTTTTGAAAAAGACCACCCGTTTAGGATTTTTATTCATTCACTTCGTCCTACCTCGATGTTTAAATATAATTAACCCCGAGAATTTATACTATAAAACCCACCAAAAGGGAAAAAAAAAAAAAACAAAACAGTCACATCAGAGAAATTTTATCATAAACACCATTTTGAAAAAATTTTCTTGGGCATGCAAAAACATCCCATAAAAAAAAGAATATATGTAATAAAAACATAGTCGAAGCGTTTTACCTCTTTCTGGCCCAAAGGGCCTAAACATAACAGGATCCCAGGGCAGTGAAAACATAACATCCCCCAGGTATCACGAATTTGGGGCAAAGGTTGAAGAGAACAAAAACTCTCGAACAACACTAACACGTGAAGTGCTTGTGTTTCGCTATCCAACTTCACAAATACGGAGGTGTTAACAGTTTTTGGAAAGGAAGAAGGGTGATAAGCGAAACCGGGGGAATTTTTGAGAAGTAGGTTTGGGGAAGAAACGGATCGTGGGTATCTAAAATTTTGGGAAAGGTTGATGATGAAGCCATTTTGAGGAAAAAAAAAACCGGGTTGGGTTTGGTTAATGGGAAAACAGCGGACATAAATATCGATTTTTAATGGTGGCCTTAAATCGTTTCATTTGTTAAAATGCAGAGTTAAAATTAGAGGAAGGGAAAGAAACTAAACCCCTTTTTTTTTTTTAAATTTGGTTTGTGCTTTTTCCCTTTTTTTATCATTTATTTATATATTTTAAAATTTTTTAAATTATTAATTTTTAAAAGTTTTAAAAAAATTTAGATTTAAAATAACAAATTAAAATAAAATAAGTGGCTACTTAATATCTACAAAATAAACAGGGAATCGTAGAAAATAGGGAAGAAAAGGAGAAAAAACACCTTAAAAAAAAAGTTGATAAATCCGATCTATATCAACTTTTTTTAAAGTATATAAAAATTTTAAAAAAATAACTTTATCGAAAAAATTTATTGAGTAAAAATAAATTTTTGTTTTATAAAAAATTTTATCATAATTTTTTTTTCTAATAATATAAAATTTAAATAAAAAGAAAAAAAATAATTACTTTCTAGCATTATTTAACTCTAAAATTTTGATAAAATTTATCATATTTCTTCTTCTTCTTCTCTCGCTCTCCATTTCCAATTATCCATTTTATCTTTTTTCCCTCCCCCTCTATCCCTCTTCCTTCTCATTATTGCAACTTCTATTCATAATTTTAATATTTTTTTTCGGACATACAAACATTTTATAATTCCCTTTTTTTATCTACCCATTTTTTTATTTAATTACTTAAAATAAATTTTAAAAAAATTTTAATTAAATTAAAAATCTTGAAAGATTTTTGAAATAGATTATTTAAATAAAAACTTATGATTCGATCACAAGAATTTCAAAAAGTTTTAAAACCCTTTTAAGTAGTATTATATATAATAATAATAATATCTTTTTACACAAGTATCGCTGTTAATACAAATTAAAGAATAAAAATTTATTATGAAAAAATTTTCACAATTTATTTTTTTAAAAAGATTAATCTTCATAAAACAATATAAAAATGGATAAATATTATTTTTTTACTTATAACTTAATGTAATTATTACATGTTAGTTTTTTTTAAACCTCATACTTTTTTTATTAGATATCGACAAACAAATTAAACTTAGAAAACTAATCTAATTAAGTTTGAAATTCACGAATGGACTCAAAATACTAGCAACAAAGCCTATGAACTCGAACTTTTGAAAATATAATAAAATAATAATTAAAATAAAATATATAATTTTATTATACTACTTAATTTTAATTAATTTCGTAATAAGTTGATATTATCGAATTTGTAAAAATAAAATTTTTACGATTTAAAAAAAAAAAAATTGAGTAAAATAAAATAAAAACATATAAAATTTTCACAATCATTTTTACACATAAAAAAATGCCCATAATTAACTAAAATACATATTAAATTTTAAAAAAAAGTTAAATAAGCTATAAAAATATAAAATTAATTTAAAAAAAATTTAAAAGTTAGAATCTTTTATTTAAAACATGAAAGTGGGTTTTGGATAAGGGGAGTCGACTAAGCGAGTTTATCGTAAAAATTTACCTATAAAAATAGGAAAATTTTCAAGAAAAAGAGAATAAGTCATTTACATGCCCCTACTTTTTTAAAATTTAGAAACTCTCTCCAAAAAAATCTACAGCATCTAAGAATCAAGAAGAATAAACTTGCATATAGGCAATTTGGGGAAAAATAAAAAAAAATGGGCAAATTTAGGTGTTTGGAGTTTCATGTTTAAGAAATTACTAGGAACTGGCCCCCGCCACTAAGGGGGGTAACAACCACTACACACTTTCCAACAAAAGTGGTGTAACTATTAGCTAAAGCATTTAATTTTTGGGAAGATCCTATTTTAAAACCAATTTTTTTAAATTATTTAAAAAAATAAAACTACTTAGAAAATTCCATAAAAATTTATTTCTAAATATTTTTTTTATGTAGAATTTAAGAAAAAATTATTTACATAAATTTTGTAGATAAATTATAGCCTTAAAAAAATAAAAAAAAAAAAGGGGAGCTTTTTGCAATGTTAAATTAAATGGTCTAAAAATGATTTTTGACCCTCAAATTTTTCTATAAATTTCCCAATACTTATAAAAAACCTACAAAAGGATTTTTCCAAAACTTTTTTTTATATATTTAAAAAAATTTTTTTAGCTCTAAATTATTTAAAATAGGGTATTTAGAAAAATTTAGTATTTTTTTTTTTTCCTAAGGGAACTCACTTAGATTCTGAATTTGTTTAATTTTTGAATTTTTTATATGTTTGGGAATTGAAAAATTGGTTCTTATAAAAAGTTATAAATCAACAACGTAACCCTTTATGTATTTAGTTATGCAAAATTTTAAAAGGGATTGATGAGCCCATGATGGTTATGTGAGAACTTACGAAGAAATAAGTCAAGGAGTTTTTAAATTAAAGGTTAAAGTGATTTTAAATTAAATTTAGTAAAAATGCAAATCACTAAGTTATAAATTAGTTAAACTAGAGGATGTTAAAGAGGATTTTGAGTAAATACATACAAAGATTTTCTAAAAAGCAAAACCCAAAAAAAAAAATTTTCCCAAAGACCCTAGGGTTTAAATTTAAATTAAAGGTAATTTAAGAATTTCAGAGTCTAAAATAACCTTTTAAAAAACCTAACTTTTGAGTAAAAAAAAACTTTTAAAATCGAAGTCAAAACAACAAAAAAAATACAAAAGAAACAATTCTCATTGATTCAAGGGCTCGAATATGGAGAAACAATCTAATGTCTATGCAAAGGAAAATAAGCACACTAAAACAACAGATAAAGTTTGAAAACATTAAGTTCCATAAGGGTTTGGGGTCCATGCGTTAAAAATTGTTGGAATACTGTTCAGAGATTTCGAGGGCTAAAAGTGCTTTAGTTTTGATTGAATTATTTAAATAAAATTTAGCCCTTATATAAATTGTTTACTTAAATTGTGAACTTTAAGTGGTTAATAGTTTAAATTTCATCTCTGAAATTCACTCAGCCATTTAACTGCGAAAAACGAGTAACTTATTCTTTAAATACGCTAACAAAAAAAGATTCATGTCTAATTTTGAAATTTAAAATGGCAAAACGGTTATTTTTCTAGCAAGGTTCCATTTCAAAAAACCCATCACTCTATATTTTTAGTACGTACTAATTATAGTATCTACGTATCTCATACGGGATTAAATGTTTACTTTGAACTCAACATTCGCTTATAAATATAGAGAAAAAGCCTAAAGAAATCTCTCATGATTATAACTATTTCTTTTTTTCTCTTAAAAAACTTTATTGATTAAATAGCAAATGTTTTTGCTAAACCAGCCCTGGTACCGTTAGCTCTTTGTGTTTTAAAAGGAGGAAAATTTCTCCCAAAATCACATAACAACATTTTTTGCATCACACTCCTACAAGGCAAAAACAAATTTTCCAAGAGTCGGTGTTGGTGCTTCATCCCACTACCATGAAGGGGGAGTACATACATAATGAACAATGTTTGGGTAAACTGAGAACTTTACC
>JAMXBC010000772.1:0-13994 GCA_024138005.1 Lumnitzera racemosa
ATTGTTTTTCAAATCATGGGTGCATTCATGATAATTAAAAAATTTTAGGTTAATCCTATTAGGCCCCCTATAAGGACAAAAAAAATTGAAAATTTCAACTGGTTATAACAATCAAGTTCTTTAGTATTTTGTTAGTATTTCTTAGGTTTATGTACTAGTCTTTTTTAAAATGTATTTATTTTTAGACTACCCAAAAAGCATGTTATAATTTCCTAGGATTATAAGACAATATGAGTATATTTTTATAAAATATGACTTTAAAGTTTCTAGCTTTTAATGTAAATTTTTAGCAAAAATTTTAAATTGAGTTTTTTTACTTCAAATTTGTAGAGTCGTAGTTTGTTCTTTGTAAAAAATTTCATATCTATGACAGTGACTATTATCATAGTTTTTTGGTTTTATATGTGGGATTGGTTTTTTTTGACTCTACGACTTTAGGGTATACCAACCACTCTTAAAAGTCTCCACAAAAAGAGAAGAAGAGTGGCTTGTACTTTTTTTTTACCTTCACCTTGATTAAAATGGCTTTTAATTCTCTCTCCTCTACTAAGCCAACTATTTATACGAATAACTAAAAAACACCTCGAGTCACTTAAAATTAACGATAGTATCTATAATGCCCAAAAAGGGGGCCCTCTCAATATTTTTTTTTCCTTAAATCTTCATATCATGTTTGTATCCATCATATAAATATCGCCTTGCAAGTAAGAGATTACAAGACTTTACTTTGTAAGTTTCAAATCATACTTAAATCTTTTCACATGCATCACTTAAATAGTAATGTAGCTAAAAATGATCTAAAAAATCCATAGTTCACCCCAAAACTATAGAGAATTGGAATCACCTACCAAACAAATAAGACGAGATAATTAAAACCTCAATGACATCAGGGGTTACTAAATATTATGTAGATCTAGCTTAACTAATATAGTCTGCTAAACTAATCTTATTCATCTAATACATTACTTAAAGGAAAAAACTCCCACACTTTGAATCTTAAAACCCATTCCTGATTTTTTGGTTACCTACAAAAAGGAACTACTATGGGATAAGTTATACCATTAAATCAGTGAATTCATCCCTTTTACCATTACCATTCAAAGTAAGTTATCCCAAGAATTATTTTAACAAAAAATACAGTTTTTGGCTGTGTACAAAATGAATGTACATCACCTCCATTGAATGCAAGTAAAAACATCCATGAGACTTTTGGAAACATAAAAAGGTATAGATTTACGTTTGTTTAAAGTGTCGATTTATCCTAATACTTAATCACACGAGGGGACCCCTCACCTTACTCACATTGAGGCTATTTGTAGATTACCATCCTAACAAACACGAAACTCGACTTTTTATGCTAAGAATACCATATACTAATCAATTAGGGGATCCCATCTAAAAGGTTATCCACTATCAATAATGCTTACTATCATCAAAATTCAATATAATGCCCAATGGGTTAAATCTACGAGTTCTAACTTTAAACCTACTCACTATCAATTAACTAAAGATGGTCCATTAGCTTTGCCTCAACAAGTAAAAAAAATGTCAAAACGACTACTATGAGCACCCATTATTTGATAAATCTTTCTTTGATTTGTTAAAAACATTTCAAAAGTGCATTTTCAAAAATTTTTTTTTTTAGAAAACTTAGTAAAGCTTTAAAAACATTCGAATCCGCAAGTGATGGATCATAGACATGCAACAGTAGATTCTATTGTTTTAGCTAAGTTTTTTAAACTTACCAATTTTTAAATTTAAAGGCGATCACTTTAAAATGCTAAGTAATAAAAAAAAAACCATTCACTCAAATAGAGAATCAAGGGTAAATAATAGAAACACAAGCAATTATCAAACCACAAGCAAGTAAGTAGTTTAATTTGAAACTCCCTTATTTGGCTTGCTTGCTTAATTTTCCTGGCTTTATGTTCTTGAGCTAGAAACAAAAGTCACCTTTTAAAACAAATAATTAAAATCTATGTAAGTAAATTAAAAAGATGGTTTTCTTCAAGACCTAATAGTCCACTTAATTACTTAAGCCCACCCTAAATCCCAAAAGTATGGTTATAAAAAACTTGTTTCACTATAATTTCTTTTCTATTCTTCATTGAAGTTATTTTTTGTTTTCCTAAAAGTCGATTTTCATCATTTTTTTTTAATGTTTTATCATGTGGGGGTTTGTACATTCATATTAAAAACTCCAATCTTTTAGATTTTTGTGTAATGCCTTTTACAAACCTCGATTTACTAGCTTTAAGAAGTTTATATCTTTATGGGAAAAAAAATATATTACTTATAAGTTAGGCCCAATGGTATGAAACGACTTGTACTAACTTTTACTAGTGACATGAGATAATATATAAGAGTAATTTTAAATTCATTAGCACTTAATGGGATTATATTAACATAATGGGATAGTTTAGAAATGACACTTAGTTAGGCAAATATTTCCTCTTCATTGGATCGATTGGCAGCATTTTTTTAGGTGTTTAGAATATTTAAAAATTACACCTAAACTAGATATGTAATTATATAAATAAATTTAAATAAGAAATTAATTGAAAAAGTTTAGTACTTTAAGATACATTTTAGAAATTATTATTTTTTAACAATGTTTTTTTGGAAATTGAGTTTAAAAAACCCCCATGAGTTAGGTAATAAAAATTAAAAAAAAAAATATTGTATAATTTTAATATTTCCCCAAAAATAAACTTAATTTATTATACAATTTTATTTGTCTAACTGCTATAACGTTAAAAAAATTTCCCTAATTTTTTATATATTTTGTGAATAAATTTTTTAAGAATCAACTATGGGGAAAAATAATTAATATTAGTGAGTAATAATATTATATATAAGATGTTATATAAATAAGTTCTAAATAATTTAAAGGAACTTATCTATATTTTTATATTACTAATATTTTTTTAAATAATAAATACGTTAAAATTTTTACCCAAAAAATAATGAAATATAGAAAAAGGGAAATTGCGACTAATAAAATTTATTCTTTCCTAAACAACGTTAATGGTAAATGAAAGGGAAATATGCTATTCTCAACTCTCTTTCTTTCCTTCGACTGTTCTCCTTTTCTACTTTCCACTTTTTTCTCTTTTATTCTTTTTCTTTCCATAAACAAATCTCTCTCCAAACTACCCAATCCTTAAGCTCTTCTCCTTTCCCCTCTCAAATCGAGACCTTTCTCACTTAATCCCCAAGTGTCTTTTCTTTTTCCCTTTTTCCCTTTGGTTTGAACTTTTTCTTCTTTGAAAATCAACTCTAAGGGCTCCTACAAACTTTTTATGGGTTAGCGTGGTGCCATAAGGTGGTGGGGGGTATGTGATGACGTTGTGTAGTTAGTGGTTAGTACATGGTGGCCATTTTATGTGGTGGTACACATGATGAGAAGAAAAAACAATTAGAGAACATTGATTTCAGTTTTATTGTAAATTTCTTCTTTTTTCCCCTTTCCTTTAATTGGGTATTTTTTTTAGTTTAAAAAGCCACATGAAGTTTGGTAATTGGGATTTTCCTGAGTGTAAGGATGGAATGCTGATTCCATTAATTTCAAAGGAATTGCGAATTCATGGTAAGTCAAATTTTTGTGGTATTATTTTGCAAGTAAAAAAAAAATAACCATGTAATAAAGTAGGGGGATGACAATTACATTCCTCAGCGTAAAGTGACACAGGAAAGGATCGTAACATATTTAACAAAATATTAATAATATTTTAATATGTAACATAATGATCGACAATATTTAATAAATTTTTTAATAATAGTTATAAGGATGAGTTAAAATTTTTCTTAATAAAACCATTAAAATAAAAAATATGAATAAATCAACCTAAAGAAAAAAATTTTAAACATCTTATTTAAACCTTTAGTTTTTTTTTTACTTTTATCTTAAAACAAGTTTTGCAGGGGCCAAACCTTAAACCTATTTGAAACTTTTAGGGATATTTTTTTACAAGGAAAAAAAAAAGATCTAACATATACAGAGAAATATATTGACTCATAAATTTTTTTTTGTTTTTTTATGTTGTATTGATTTTAATATGGTTATATTTTGGGTGAACTAATATCTGCTAAAAATATCCTTAAAAAGTTTGATTTTTGATAAGGGTTTGTTTTTAACTTAGTTAAAAACCCTTATATACTAGTTTTTAAAAGTGATGTGGCGTTTTTTTTCAATTATTTTTTTCTAAATTTGGGGAGTTAGTGAAATTAACTTAATCTTCAAAGGTTTTTTTTCCCCCAAAATGAACCTTAAGTGAGCATTAGATTTTTTTTAATAGGGAGAGTAAAAAACTAAATTGATAACTTAGGGTTTTTTAAAAAATTTTTTAAAACCTGAAATATGTTAAAGATTTTTTTTTGAATTGTTTTTTTAGCATAAACATAACAACGGTATGGTTTTTAGCACAAAAAAAGACCCATAGGTTAAAACTTTTCAAAAAAAAGCTTTTTGAATAAATTACAAAAAAAAGGTTTATGAAAATTTTTTTTAAAAAGCAATAAATTCTCATTGCCCTTTAGTAATTTTTAATACCCCTTTTTTTAATTTTTTTAAAAAAAAAAAATTTTTTTTGAAATCCCCACTCCCAAGCAGCCCTTATTCTTTAAAAATTCCAAAACATTGTATCTAAATGCCCGTATATGTCCCTTTAATGAAAAATATTTAATTAGAAGGGCATCGAATATATAAACCAATGTATGCCCATTGCTGAATATAGTTTACAAATGATTATTTGTAAAGAAAACTGGTTGGGATTTGTAGTATGAAAAATTGAACATGCGGTTTTTTTTATTGAAAAAAGTTTAAAAGTTACAATTTTTGTCGATATTATTTTTTTTTTTTATCCCACTCCACTTAGCTTTAAGTAACTAAGGGGAAAAAAAAAATTTTTTATCCTTAGGTTTTTTAGCATCATGAAGGGACCCAACATAAGGGGAATTATTCTGAAGCATTGGTCGAAGTCCTGAAATTTTTAGATGGAATTTTTTGTTTAAAAGTCCCAAAAAGTTTTACTATTTTGGGAAAAAAAAAAAAAAAAAGAAAAAGGTTATGTTTTTTTTTGTGTAAATATTTAGGCTGTACAAAATTTAATTGAACCAAATATTAACTATCCCCCCTTTGCACCCCAAAAATTACATAAAAAAATTTTTTTTTTTTCTTTTTTTTTTTATGAATTGCAATTTGAATTAAATTTTTTTTTAAATATTTCCTATGTGTTGGGGCATCTTACTAAATCGGATGTGGGGTATTGGCTAAAACAATTTTGTTTTGGTTAAGGTTGGTAATTAAAAATTTTTTTGGGGGTTTTTTGGGGGGGGGTTGTTTTTTTGGGGGTAAAGTCAAGGTTTTTGGTAATGGGCCCCTTTGTTTTTGGTTCATTTGGCTTCAAATTTTTTGGGGTTTTTTTTTAAATTATCTTTTTTTTGAAAAATTATCCTTAAAGTTTTTTTTTGTTTTTGGTTGGGGTTTTTACTTTTACGGGCTTAAATTAGACCCCTTTTTTTTTTTTTACAAAAAAATTTTTTGCAATAACTTCAAGTTAGGCCTCCCGAGGGGCTCCTCCCCTTAATTATTTTATTTGAACTTATTGTATTTCATGATTTTACTTTTTCCTTTTAAGTTCCCTTAAGCTTCTGGTCAAATTCTTTTTTTTGTTGGAATTTACAGGATTTGTTTTTTTAGGCTTTTTAAATGAGATTTAAGCCCAACTTTCACTCCTAAGCCCAAAAGCCGAACTGTAAAATGTGTTCTTTTGGAACCTTAATTCACTTTTAGGTCTTTTTAATTTAAAATACTTCATTTTTTATGAGGGGTCCAAATCTAGTTGTTTATTTATTACTAGGCTACAAATTTCTTTTGTTCTTAATGTCCAAATCGCCTTTTTTTGGGCTCTTTTTTTAAAGTTCCTAACTCAATTTTAGTTTAAACTAAACCTTTAATTAAAATAAATCCTATTTTCTAAATTATCATTAGTTAAATGATGTTAGTAAGTTTAAAAATTTAAAAAAGTTGTAGCTTAGTCTGGGGTTTAAGAAAATGGGCATTATTAATTTTTTTTTGGTTCACACAAAGGCTTCCACCATCCTTCATGTAACTTCTCATTTTAATGCACCTTTAAATCTATCTCTTAAAACTAGGTTTTTCACTAAAAGGGAAGTTAAAAATCATCAAAACTAAGTAAATGGGTCATGAAGAAAAACATCCATCATTTTAAGGGGCAGCAGGTAAAAAGGAAAAAATTTGGAGTTTTTTTGGTGTTTTCTTAACTTCTTTTTCAAGTTATCTATATAAAACTAAACTCCTATACTTTTAGAATGCAAGTAACAAACACTTAAGAACCCCGAATGAATGTGGTTTATTATATGGCTTTTAAATGACCATATATATGATTATCACATGTCTATCTATCTTTCTAATTTTTAAAACTCTCCAATTATATGCCTATAGCCTATAAAGAACATAAAAAAAACTCAAGTTGGGTGAGTTTTAACTTAGGCTTTGTTTTGGGACAAGTTCCAAATTTTTTCCACTAAAAAATGAAGTCGAACTTGTTTCTTCAAAGCAAAATATTTGTTAGCAAGAAACTAGTGTGTATGTGTAATCTTTGAGTTGGTGGTGTAGTTTTTTGATTTGGTGGCTTTGTGTTGCTGGCAATTGCAAAAGGCTTTTAGGTTGTTTTTCAAGGGGGAATCCCCAGAGTGCTTCTTGGTTTTCTTTCCTTTCTCCTTTGATTTTTATTTAGGTTTATAGAAAGGCTTCATACGGTTTTTTTTAAGAGTGGAAAAAAAATGGATTCAAATGATGGTTTTTTTAAAGGGTAAAAATTTCAGATCAAGAAGGTAAAATTTTAAGGGGGACAAGATGTTACTTTTAAAATTAGTTTTAAAAGAGTTATAAAGATTGGGGGGGAAAGGTAAGATGGGGGTCCACTTACTCCCCTTTAAACCCTTTTACTTGATTTAGCCTAGGTTTGTTCTCAAAAAATATCCCAAATTGTCTAATGAAAACCTTTTTTTTTTCTTGTCTCCTTAATCAAATCTTATCCATTTTTAATTAAGAAGGCTAGGGTTAGGTTTTTAATGGATTAAAAGGGTAATTAAGTTAATTAAATAACAATTATTTCTTTAAGTAATAAATTTTTTAAAACCTAATTTGGATATAATTAAGGTTTTTTTTTTACCATATTTTATCACTTTTTAATTAAGTCGAATTTGACCTTTATTACTTCGTTTATAATAGTCCTTTTAGTATTCGAGACCAACTAGGGTTTTTTGGATCATATATTGGAGACTAGTGGATTTAAGGGGTTTTTAAAGCGATTAAAAAAAATTATTTTTGCGGTTAGCAAATACTATAAGGTTTTATACTTAGGGTTATTATTTTTTAAATTAGGGTTTTGGGGAACTTCTAATTAGAGTTCTAAGAATCCATTGATTTGTTTTCTAATCATTTTAAGGGTTTTTTCCTATTAAACTAAAGTTATTTATGGTTCTACGGATATGATTAAGTTATAGGGTTTTTATTTCTCTTCAGGATTTTTTAACTTTATTACTTAGGGTTCCAAAAGCCAAATTTAATTTATGGTACATCCATTTTATTTTAAGGTTTTTATCATTTAGGTTAGGGTTTTTAGATGGTTCCCCTAAGGCTTAGGGGTCACTTACAATTTTTCAATTATTGGGGTTTTGACTAAGGTTTTTTTAGATTTTAAACTTTGCGACTCAATATTGTTTTTAAAGGTTTTTTTTTTAAAAAACACATCTTAGGGTAAATTTTTTTTTTATTAAATTTTTTTTAAAATTTAATTTTAATTAAAATTTGTTTGCGTTTTTATTATTTTTAAAAAAATACCTTCAATAGTTTTTTTTAAAATCAGTTTACAAAAAATTTTTAAAATTAAATGCAATTAACCCATGCTAATTCGGGGGTTTTTCTTGCATTTAAATTTTAATTTAGGATTTCATGACTCTAATTTTTTCAGGGTTTAGGGTTTTTTTTCAATTTGAATTTTTTTTAATTTTTTGATCATGCATTCTTAGGGTTTTTGGTCTTTTTTTCACGGTTTTTGGGGTTTTTTAAATTTTTTTTTAAATTTTTAAGTTTTTTTTTTTTAATTTCTTTGGTTTGATTGGTTTTTGGAAAAATTCTTCAATTTTCACATTCAACTTTTAAGTCCAAAATGTAAAAAATTTTTAAATTTACCACTATTTTAGTTTTTTTTACCCTTTACCCCTAATAACATAAGGGGGCAACTAAATAAAATTTAAAACTTTATTTAATGCGTATGCTAAAGGCTTAAGGCTAAGGGCCTTTTTTTACAATGAGCTTTTAATTTATTTTAAAACCCTTTTTTTTAAAAAAAATCCTTACGTAGGAAATAGTTTTAAATAAAAAACCCTTTATTTATCATAATCAATTTTAAAAAATTTTTTTTTTTTTGTAAAAATTATTTTACTTGGATTGAAAATATTTTTTCAAAAAAAAAAACCATGGGGATGCTTTTTTTAAATTTTTCACTCTTTTTTTTTCAATCACAATTCCCCCTCCTCCCCCAAAATTTATCACTGCTTTATTTTTTTTTTTACCTTAACACTTTAGGGTATAAATGATTTTTCGTAGAAGGCTAAATAAAATTGATCAACCCCCAAAATTTTTTAACCCTCTTTTTCATTTTTTTAAAAACCTTGGTTAACCAATGAAGGTTCAGACCATTTGGGGTTTCCCCCTTTAAAACTAGCATGCGAAAAATAAAAATTAAAAAATTCAATTTAAAAAAAATATTTTTTTTAAGATTTCATCAATTTTTGTTTTAAAGTTGGTCCCTTGTTTCAAAAAACTCTATTTTTTTTAAAAAATTTTTATTTTCCCCTTAAATTTATTCCCCCAAAATGTAAGCTTTAAAGGGGGAAATTTTTTTTTGTATTTTTAAAAAATCATGTCATTGGACCCATTTTTATTCCCCCGTAACCATTGAAAAAAATATGAAAGATGAAACCCAATGTTGGTTTTCAAAGTTCATTCTTTTCCATTTGAAAACAATCTTTTTGATATAGGACAGTAATTTTTTTGGAAAGGAAAAGGTGATGCTTTAAGCCAAAAAATGAATTCAAAAGATTAAGAAAGGAAAATAAAGATTTTTTGGATTATGAGGTAGAATTCGAGAAAAGTATCACCCTGGAAAAAAAAGGAAAATTTGACAATGGAATTTAAAAAAAGGCTTAAGGATTTAGGACAAATCCTACAGAATGGAAGGCTCCACCATGAGACAAACATCCCAGAAGCAAGGTTAAAAGCTTTTTTTAAAAAAGCACTTAGCTAAAAAAGGAAAACCCCCCCAACCTTTTCTTTTCCCCCATCTTAAAATTTTTTAAAATAATTTTATGGCTACTAAAAAGTAATGGTCCCTTTTTATTTCCTAAAAAAAGTTTCCGGTAAAAAAGGGTTTTTAATTTCTATTTTTAAATCCAAAAAGGGAATGGTCAACAATTTTTCAATGGGGTTTTCAAAAAATATTACAAAACTTCTATTCCCTCATTTCCAAAAATTGTCTAATCAAGAGGTTTTTCACATATTTTTTAATCATTCTATAAAAAATTTCTTTTTTGGGACATGAAATTTTTTTCCCCCTAAAAAAAAAAAAAAAGAAACCTTTAAGGGGGACTAATAACTCTTCACTTCTTCAAATTTCCCTACTCACCCTTTTTACCTAGGATTCAGATTTTCCCACCAAATTACCCCCCGGTTAAAAAAAAAATTTTTTCCTTTTTCCCCTTTTTTTTAGGGATAAATCTAATCCAAAATTTAATAATTTTAACATTTCACTTCTTTTTTTTTTTTTTTTCCCTTTCCTTCCTTGGGAGGGGAACCCCCCAAAAATTTTTTTTTCTAAGGAGTGCAGGCATTGGTAAACCTTCTTCCCCAAAACCCCTTTTAAAAAGGGGGGGAAGGCATACAACGACAACTTTTTGGTTAGCTTTTTAAGCAACTTTGCCTCAAGTTAGCCAAAAAATCAAGAAAACTAAATAAAAAACAGAAAGAGTCCTAAATCTCCTCCAAAAAATGCCAAAACCCAAATTTAAAAAAAAAGAATATGAAGATCAAAATGTCCCAGAATAAAGAAAACTCAATCTATTACCTCGAAAAAAATTTCTGAAAAAAGTAAGCCCCAGGTTATAAGGGGACTTTTTTTAACTCCTACACTTTTAAAAAAGAAGTTTAACAAAGGCAAAACAAAAATCAATAGGAACTACAAAATAACCCTTCATGTTAACCAAAACCCTTGATAAGGTTCAAAGACAACATATCTCGGAAAAAAAAAAGAATGGGTAGACGGATTAAAAAGTGAAATTTTTTTTAGGTTTTTTTTTGATGGGGGAAAATGTGTAGAAAAATCATGCCCCCTAAAAAAAAACAAAACCAGGGGTTTTTTAAACTTTAAAAAATTAGGGGTTTTTATACAAATTTACGAAAGTAAATGTTGCTCAGGACTTTAAATGAAAAAGGTTTTTGAGTAACTCCCTAACCAACTCAAACGAAAAGGGTTCCACCCACAATCTTAAATCAAGATTGATAAAAAATAAAAAAAGATTAAAAAAATTTGTCACACTTTTATTAAATTTTTGGGATTTTCTACTCAAGAGTTAGTTTGCTCAAAAAAAAAAGGGAAAAATTCCAAAAGCAAGGGGAAAACCCTTTCTTAACTATTTGACGTTATCTTCTTTTTTTATGTTTTTTAAATTTTTGTTGCATTTTAAAAAGGAAGCCCTAAAACCCCCCAGTGGTAAAATTGTAAAATAATAAAAAAAGGCCTTAAACCGAAAAAGAATTGGGGGGTCTAAATAAAATAAAAAAGAAAAAAAAATTTTTATAAAACAAAAAAAAAAAGCATTTTAAAAGGGAAAAATTTCGACATTTTTTAAAAACAATCTGCATGTCCAGAAAAAAAAGATCCCCCAAGGGGGGGTTTAACATTTGGGATTTTACCCGATTTCGAGAAAGGGGGGGGAAAATTTTGAAGTCTCACAAGGCTTTTTAGCTGAGACACCAGAGGGGTCAATCCAAAAAATTGCCAAGTTCCCAAAATTACAATGACTTTCCACCCAAACCGAGTTGGATCCCACCCCGGTTGAGTGGTTTTTCCCCTTTTTCGGCTTTCCGATCGCAATAGACTTTTTTGTTGATGGGTTATTTTTTTTTTTTCCTTTCGTTTCCTCCTGGCGCGCTTCAGCATGACAAGCATTGATTTTAACCCTGGCTTTGGACAGGTCTACCTCACCTTTAGATATGAGAGTTTTTATTCCTTCATTTTTACTCCGGGGTTCAAAAAAGAAGTTATCCTCCCCGTTTAAATAAATTTAGCACGAGCCGAATCCAAATAAAAATTTTTCCCTTTTTCCTTTTTTGCTTTTACCAGGGTTCCAAGTGTCTTAGATTTTTCCTCAATGTTCAGGGGGGGGGAAGAAATAGTCTTTCCATCCTTCTGAAAGTGTAAGTGTTAGGGGAAACCATCATGGAAATCATTTTTTCCGGAAATATTCCCCCCATGGTCGACCAAAAAAAAAATTGAAGCATTCTAGGGGGCCATGCCAAACCAATCTAATCCTTAATTTGCCTTTTTCCTTTAAAATGCTATCACTTTCCTTATAACATGGAACCTTTACTGTTTTTTCCCCCTCAAAAACCATTCATTCCCTAGGGTTTTAGGTAAGGGTTTGGTCGGCAATTTTTCCCTTTTTTCTATAACTTGGTTAGAAATGAAAAAGTTAGTAAAAAAAGGGTTCCCCCCCAACAAAACTAGGGAAAAAAGTCTTTTCCCCTTTCACAAAAAAGGGATATGAGATAAATTTTTTTCCCCTTTTTTTCCAGGGAATACCCCTAAATTTAACTGGTGTCCATAATCTAAAAAGTTTATTTTAAGGTCCCTTTTAAAAAAAGACATCTTCTTCAAACAAATTTGGCTTTAAACCTTTCTTGTCACTTTAAACCCTCGATTTGGCCCTCGGGCCCCCTTTTGCCCTTCAAGACTGTTTAACCCTTTTTTTTGGGGGATTGGGCCAAGGTTTTCTTTAACCCCAACCATTTAAATTTCACATCTTAGCCTTTTTGGGCCCATGCTTTTTTTTTTCTTTCAATTTCTTTTCAGCATGAAAAGTCAAAAATGGCCTTTTTTTTTTTTCCTCTTTTCCTCCTCCCTATCCTTTTCTCTTACCCTTCTCAAGCAGGGGGCTACCTTGTTGAGGCCAGCTACTAGGCTTTTTTTTATTTCCCCCTCATCCCCCCTTAATCTCTTAACCCCTTTAATGCCCCAAAATTTAAATTAGCCTTCTACAGAGTTTTAACGGGCTACTTTCAAAATATGTCGGCAAAAATCATCTTTAAAAAAACTACCAGAAAACCCCGCAATGTTTTCGGTCCCCTTTTAACTCGGTAATC
This sequence comes from Lumnitzera racemosa, assembly GCA_024138005.1. Lineage (NCBI taxonomy): Eukaryota > Viridiplantae > Streptophyta > Magnoliopsida > Myrtales > Combretaceae > Lumnitzera > Lumnitzera racemosa. The sequence goes on from JAMXBC010000772.1 coordinate 12,452, forward strand.
TCACTTCTCGTTATCCCCCGGTCTCAAACTTTTTGCAAATACTTTTTCAAAAATTTTTTCGAAAACCTTGTCTCAAGTGTTGGAACACATGGAAAATTTCCCCCTTTTCTTGAAGAAGTTTGGTACAAAAAACAATGATTTTCATCAATCCTTTAAACCTTTTCCAAAGTCTTAATCACCCCCTTCCCCTTTAAAAAATCTCGCTTGGATAAAACCACTTTATCCCACCGAAGGGGTTGCATATCAATAAAAGATAATGAAGAAGTTGCCTTTGTTTGACACACCTTTTACCCATTTTAAACAACTTTCTCAAACTCGGGGAACCTGTTAAAAAAAAACTCTTCAGGTTGGCTTCTTCTACTGAAGGTTAGCAACTTAAGCTTTATTTTTTTATAAAAAAGCCCTGGGCCCAAATGTGCGGGGGGGTTTTTCATCCCTTGCATTCCAATTAGTTAAAACTACTATGAATCGCCACTTTTTTATTGGAATTTGCTCGACCATATCCTTTTGGCCTCGGCTTTTTTCTTCCTAAGCCCCTTTTATTTGTTTTTTTGTTTTTACTCCTTTATTCTTCTTCTGGGGTCAAAATCGGTTTCCCCCCTTCTCGGCTCCCACACTCTTTTTCAACTGTTTTTCTCAACCCGTTTTTAAGTTCATTCAACCATATGTTTGCAGCCCCGGGTAAAAACCCATAGGTTCCTGGATAAAAGTCAATGAGATTTTTTTAAATTTTAATTTTCTCTATTTTTTCAACACATCTCCTCACTTTCGACAAGGGATATCACCATTTTTTTTTGTTGGCCACATCTTCCGACATTCTTATACTTAAAAAATTTTTTTAGAAAAAATTAATAAATAAGTTTTACAAAAAAATTTAAGCAATTAGAATCAAAAACTAAATTATTTTTACCGTTTAAATCAGTACCAAAAAAATATAAAATTTTTAAAAAATGAACACACTTACCTATTTAAAAAAAGAAAATTTTCAGAAATTTTAAAACCATGATCAAACTCTAAAAAATACTAGCACTTTGTCCCCCCCCCAAAAACTCTTATACCAAATGGAAATTTTTGGGGTCAACGTACGAAAACTCGAAAAGTTTAAAAGGGTTTTTTAATGGGTTTTTAAAGGGCGGGGCAGGGTGGGAAAAAAGGGTTGGGTTTTTTTGATGGGAAAAATTTTATGGTTTTATCACAAGACACAAAAGCCCCCAAAAAGGGGTTTGACTCAAAAAAAAGGGTTTTATATTTTAACTCACAAAACACTAAATTGCTAAGGCTCAAAATGAAAAGGGGGAGGGTTAAAAAATGATTTTATTAAACTGGCTTAAAGAAAGGGGGGTTTTTTACCCAATCTTAGGGGGTTTTTTTTTTGATCGATAAAAAAAAAAAGCAGGAAGAATTTAAAAAAAAAATTTGAAAAAAACACTCAATTTTAAACCAGCAATCTAGCTTAAGATAAAAGCCTTTCTCAAAAAAAAAAAAAAAAAGGGGGGGAAAATTCCCCAAAAGTAGGGAAAAAAATACCTTCTATCGTTTTTTT
>JAMXBC010000773.1:0-13985 GCA_024138005.1 Lumnitzera racemosa
TAAAGGAAAAAAGGGGGGGGGTTTACTTCTTTGGGGAAATGTATGTAAGGGAGGGGGTAGGGGGGGCTGTGGTAGGGGAGAAAAATTTTGGGGAAAGGGGAAATTTAAAAGGTAGGAGTGAGTAAAAAGAAAGGTTTGAGGAGGAAAAAAAAAAAGTGAAACGAAGGAGAAAAAAGGGAAAAGAGTTTAGGCAGGAGGGGAAAAAAAAAAGGGAGGGTTTAGGATACGTTTTAAAAGTTTTTATAGAATTTATAGAATTTTGGTAGGTTTTAAATTAAATAAGAAAATAAAAAATTAGAAAAGTGAAAAAAAATATATTTAAAAAAAAATTTTATATATAAAAATATTGAAGATATATGTGTGGTGTGTGTAATACTAAAATAAACTTTTAGAAAAATAATCGAAACTTTAAAATTTTAAAAATCTTTCTATATAAACCCTTTTTAAATAATCAAAAATTTACTTAAATTTAAAAAAATTAAAAAATTTTCTCTAAATATGTTTCTAAAAATATGATTTAAAAGAATTTATACACATAAATAAATTACTATATTAACTTATTAAGTTTTTCAATTTCCACTCCAATGTGATCGAATGATAAATAAAATCATATTAAGTAAATACATTGAAAATTATTGCTATATTTACAGTTGGGGGCACAACTAGTCCACTTTTAGTTCTTTTTTTTCCTTAATTTTTAAGCTTTTTTTTTTGTCATATTAAAGGGGTTGTTTTTAATTGCATTAGAGTCTTTTTTATAAAAATATTTAAATGAATTTTTCTCTCAATTTATTCATTTTTACAACCCTTTTTCCTTTTTTATGTTGAAAAACACTTTTAAAAACTTTTCTTTAGGAGATTTAACAAATAAGCTCAATTAGTTTTAATATTGTAGGTAAATCAATTCAAATTTTTAATTATAACTCTTTTTAGTCTGGAGTTGACTAATCAATAAGTTGTCCATATCATTTAGTATTCATATCTTTACACAAAGGAAAAAAAAAAAAAAAAAAGGACCCCATCAAATACTTATTGTCTCATTTGATCCAAAAAAAAACCCCAAAAGCAAATTTACCGAAATTTAGTCATTTTTTTAATGCTTGTGTTCACATAACCACACAATACACTCTCTCTTTTTCCTCCTCTTCCCATCTCTTTTGTCGCCCCATGGTCAATTTAGTTTTGTTATCTTCCTCTTAAATTTTTAACCTTATCCAATTTGACTTCACTTACGATAAATCAACTATTTCAAATTTTGTTTTTTTTCTGCACTTTAATATTCAACCTTCAAAACAAAAGAATAGTTATTTTTATATTGCATTTTATCTATACTTTACTCACATTATTAGGTGTTACATAATTACACACAAAAAGATTTTTGAGAATTACTTTTGTATAGAGAACCCTTTTTGATGTATACTTTATTAATTTTAGCATTTTTACAATACTTATATTGTTAGTATTAACAGATTTAAAAACAAAAGTTAGCATAACATCTAGTATAAATCCCGTAGAACACAATATTAATTTCAAATTTTAAATTAATCACAGAGATTAAATTCATACAAATTTTTTTTTTTGTAAATAACCTAAAAAATTTTATGTTTTTTTTTAAAATTTTCGAAAATTTTAGTAAAAAAAAATTTTTTAATTTTTTTAAAATTAGTTTTAAAACTCTTTTACTTATCCAAATATCCAAAAGGGGTTTGAATTACAATAATTTTATTTTAAATTTTTTTTTTACAAAACAAGTCAACCTGATAAAAAACATTTGCTTTCAAATAAGGAAGGTAATTGTTAATCTCTAGAAGTTACTTGATGATAATAAAATTATGTGTTTTTTGCTATCAATCAAGGGTATTAAGTGTAGATACCAAAAGGAAAAAAGGGAAAATTAGAAGAACTAACCAAAAACGGATATTCAGAACTTAATGACTAAAATAACAACTAAAAATGAATATATGATTTGGGAAACCCTATTTATAAAAAATTTCAAAGAAATAAACAATGAAGGGAAAAAAGAAAAATTTGAAAACAACTGAAGAAGAAAAAAAAAGTTTTAAAAAAAAAAAAAAATAAAATAGAAGCTTCGAAAAACAAAAAATAACAAAAGTTTAAACTAAATAAGTTTAAAAGCAAAAATTTAAAATTTCAAAAGCTAATTAACTTAAAGCAATACAAAATTTTGAAATTGCTAACAAAAGAACCAAAATGATTGTTTCCCAAGCTTTAAAAAAAGTGATAGAACCTATGATCAAAGTAAACAAACTTGAAAAAATACTTATTGAAATTACACTTGAGGTAAAGATATATTTTTAAGTAATATTTTTATAATTAAGTTGAGAATTCATTTCAAAAAAAAACAATATTGTCCAAAATAAAAATACCATTTTGAAGAATAAAAAAGGAGAAAGTTAGGATAATGAATATCAAAGACAATAAAAATATTTAAGATAGTTAAACAAAAAAATTAAAACATTCAATAACAATGACAATTACAAGAATAAATTTACACTTTGAGCTAAAAGTGTAATAAAGATCAAAAAAGAATAAAAGAGACAGGGAAAAAAAAGAGAAAACAATACAAGAAATGATAATACAAAATTGTGAAAGATAAGAAAAGATTTGAGTAAAAGTTTTTTATTTTATTTTTAGCAGTGAAAATTGAGTTAAAGTGTGAGGAATTATATTCTAAAAATTCACGGGTAGCAACTTTTTAAACTTGGTGAAACTATTTAATAAAATAACCGGGGACTTTATAAACTTATAATGTGGGAGTTCAAATTGTGAAAGATAAAAAAAAATTTGAGTAAAAGTTTATTATTATTATTGAAGGGAATTGAGTTAAAGTTGGGGAAAATAACTCAAAAATCCGAGAGTAGCTAATCTCTTTCAACTTGGTAGAACTTTTTTAATAAATAACATGGGAGATTTTTAAACAGAAACCTTGGTTCAAATTGTGAAAGATAAGAAAAGATTGAGTAAAAGTTTATTATTATTATTGATAATGAGAAGATTAAGTGTGAAAAAATATACCTAAAATTTTTGGAGAAACTAATCTCTTTTAAAATTTTGGTGAGAACAATTTTAATAGAAAAACAGGGAACTTTGTAAAAATTTAAACCTCGAAGTCCAAATTGTGGATAATTTAAAAAATTTGAGACAATATCTGTAGAAAAGCTTATAACCATATTTTTTTCTCAAATAGGGGAACTCCCAATAGGAATCTAATTTCCATCACTTTGTGTAGAAAAGTGGATAGACTCATAAGGAGGAATCTCTATAAATATTGTCTAATTTCTCATCTTTTTCTCTTTTCAATTTTTAAAAATCTACTTTACCAAACATTTTGGGTTATGAGTTAAGAACATAATAATTTTTAAAAATCAGAAAAATATAATGAGCAAGATTAGTTTAAAGGGAAAAAAAAAGATCAGAGTAGGGCAATAAATTAGATTAAAAACTAATTAATTTTTTTATACACAAATTTTTTTTTTTTTTAATTTTTAAATTTAAGGAAAACAGGTTTTGATTTTTTTTGCTTTAAAAAAAAAATTTAAATTTTTTAAAAAATTTTAACAAAAATTAAAATTCCCCCCAATTTTTAATAAAAAAAAATATTAATTTTTAAAAAAGAAAAAAAAATTTTTTTGGGAAAATTAAAAAAAATTTTTTTTTAAATAGAAAATATTTTAATAATTGAAAATATTATTTTAAATTTAAAAAACCCAAAAAAATTTAAGAAAAAACCAGTTTAAGTAAATTGCCTTAAGTAAAAATTAATTGATGGAATTTGTTTTTTTTTTAAATTTCAAAATAAAAATTTAACGAAAATATTTAATTTTTTTTTTTAAAAATTTAAAAAATTTAAAAAAGAAAAAAACAACGTTGATAAATTTTTTTTAAAATTTAAAAAATTTTAAAATTTTGTTATAATTTTTAAAAAGGATTTTTCTTTTAAGTAAAAATAGTTTGGGAAAAAAAATTAAAAAAAAAAAAAAAAAAATTAAGATCTTAAATTTCCAAGAAAAAAAAAATTTTCAGGGAAAAAAGGGAAAAAAAACGTTTTTTTTTAAATTAAAAAAGGGATCTAAAAAAAAAAAAAATTTTAAATTTTAAATGTGCAAAAACCCCCAAATTTGGTAAAAAAAATTTTGGAAAGGTTAAGAAATTCCAAAAAAATTGGGGAAAAAAAACTTTAGGCTTTTTTACCGCAACAAACTAAGGAAAAAGTTTCCCCCCGGGGTACAAAACCAAAAAAAGGGCTCAAAACTTTGCAGGGTTTTTTGGGAAAAAAATTTTTCCCAAAACCCCTGCATCACAAAATAATAAACAATAAAAACCCCAAAAAAACCCCAAAAGGGAAAAAAAAAAAGGGCCCCCAAATAGAAAAAAAAAAAACCCCCCCCCCAAAAAACAAAACCCCAAAAACAAAATTTTAAAAAAAATTTAAACCCAAAAAAAGCCCCCAAATTTTATCCCCCGGGAAAATTCCCCCCTTTTTAAAAAAAAAAAAAAAAATTTAAAATTTTTTAAAAAAAAAAAAAATTGAAACCATTTTTAAAAAGTAATGTTTTAAAAAAAAATTTTTTAAAAAAGTTTTAAATTTTTCCCCCTTTTTTTTTTAAAAATTATTTTATTTTTAAAAATTAAATTTTTTAAAAAAAAAGTCCCTTTAAATTTAAAATTAATTTTTTTAAAAAAAAGGAAATAAAAAATTTTATAGTTTGGGAAAAAAAAAAAATTTTTTTCCCCCAAAAAAAAAAAAACCCCAGAAAAAAAAAAAAAAACAATTAAAAAAAATGAAAAACCCAAAAAACCCCGAAACCCCCAAAAATTTTACAAATTTAAAAAATAAATTTTTTTTTCCCCCCAAATTTATTTTAATTTAATTAAAAATTGGTAATGGAAAAAGATAAAATTTTTAAAAAATTTCAAAAGGACCCTTTTTAAAAATTTAAAAAATTTTGGGAAATGGCCCCTTAAATTAAAAGTTTTTTTAAAAAAGGGAAAAAAAAAAAAATTTTTTTTAAAAAAAAAGAAAATTTTTAAAAAAAAAAAAAAAAAAAAAACTTTTGGGGGCCAAAAAAAGTTGCCAACCAAAAAAAATAAAAAAGGAAAACAATTTTTCCCCCTTTTTCCTTTAAAAAATTTGAAAAAGGGGGCCATTTTAAAAAACTTTTTTTGGCATCCCTTTTTTTTTTTTGGGGCCCATTACATAAAAAATTTGGGAAAAAGTTAAAAAGGGGAAAGTTTAAAAAAAAATAAATTTAAATTTTTTTGTCTTAAATTGAAATTTTTTTTCTATATCTCACTAAAAACTTTTTAAGAGCCTTTTGGGGTAAATGCTTATTAAAAAACAAACCAAGGTAAGAATTTTCCCCGAGGGGTAAAATAACGGCCCCCCCAAAGCCCCAAAAAGGCAATAGTTTGGATCATGCATCAATTTTAGAAGTAAAATACCCCAAAAAAAATAAAATTGATTGTTTAATACAAAAAGACCCAAATTTAATACATGGCGGAAAACCAACCTTTTTGGCCCGGATTTTAAAAGGGGGCAAATTTTTTATTATTAAATTTCCCGATACCCGCTTATGAAAATCAACATTTTGGGTCAAGGGGGCAAGCCGGGGTTTAAATCAATTGGAAAAGAACCCCTTTGAAATGCTCCTTTTGAAAAAGTGAATTTTAAGTTTTCAATTAGGATACCCCTTAGAAATTGAAGAAAATTTTTGAAAAGGGAAATAATGAAAACTTTTGAAATGGAAGATGAAAATTTTGGGACTTAAAAAGTCTAGCTGAAGAATTGGGTAATATTGAAATCCCCTAAGGTAGTTTTAGTTCCCAGTAGGTTATAAGGTTCTTTTTTTCCTATACACAAACAATATTGCTGAAAAATGAAGAGGCACAAGGGGAAACTTAAAATCCTTTAAAATAAAGAATTCGAGAATTAGAAGTGTAGGGGTTTTTTTTTCCCGGGATTTTTGGGGAAAGCTAGGGGATAAAAAAATGAAGGACCTAAACTAGTACCAAAACTATTTAGTCTTGGTTAAATTTGAAAGGGGGAAATTGAAAAAAACCCCTTTCCATAAATTCGAGGTTTCAAAACAATTTTTGATAAAAAGGGCCCACTTTGGGGAACCATAAACCAAAAATTTTAAATAGGGTCAAAATTTCCCAAACCCCCCTTTGAAAAGCAATCCCCCCAAGGTTCACACATAAAAAAGTTTTGGGTGCCTTTAATAAAAATGTTCTTATTTTTAAGATTTTAACCCAAAAAAAAGGTTGAAAGATGAAAGGAAATTGGCCCCTTATTTTCTTAATAAGTAAATCAAACCTTTGTTTTTGGGAGACCCATTGGATATTTTCTTTTAAGGGATTGACAAAGAGGGGCTAAAGTTTTGATGAAAAACTACGTAAAGGGGTTTAAAAAGGGGGCCCCCCTTAAAAAAACATTTACTTTCATTCCCAAGAAAAACTTTTGGGAAATAAAACAATTGCTTTGGAGGGCTTTTCCCGCAACCCAGTTAAGTATGCCACCTTTCCCAAAGTCTAAAAAATTGGTTAAAAGCCCATTTCAAAATTAAAACATTTAACTATCTATGGCCTTTTTTCAATGGGGGGGATAAAAAAAACTTTCCGCTTAAATTCCCCCCCAAAAAGGCAACAATAGGCACTATTTCATACGGGGTACCATCGTTATTTTAGTAATTTTGGGTTGAAGCATCTTTTGTTTTCAAATTTACAAGGGAAAATATTTTTAAAAGTTCTTTAAAGAGGGACTTTCGGGGGGGGGGTATAGGACTTTAGAGAAAAACATTATTGAAAAGGGCCAAATCTAAACAATAAACTATTTTCCAAAGTTTTTTTCGGTATTTTCAAAATCATCCATGGGAACCCCAATTTCCCTATAACCTCAAAAATTTGGGGGCTATAGAATCGACAAATGAAAACCCCAAAAGAAAAATCCTTAAAAAAGATGGCTGTTACTTATAGAAATTTGGGGATAAGATGTTATCATTTACACCCCATGGGCCCATCGAACTTTTTATCATAAAGTTATAGGGGGGAACACCCTACCCTTTGTTGGTACTAAAGCAATAAATTAACGGTTTAAGTCCCAGATCACCCCTCCAAAGGTTTTTCAGGAAACCAAATGGATGAAACAAATTGGATAAAGGGAAAATTTTTTGATAGTTTGTTTGATTGATGAAAAAATAATACCCTATTTTTTTAATTAATGCAATAGCAAAGAATGGCCAACTTTCAAAAAAGAAGGGATAGCCTCAAGATTTCAAAGAAAAAGGGGATATGGCATTTTTCGAAAGGCTCTCCCTCATAAATAGAAACCCCCAAGGAAATTTTTTTTCCCCAAAAAATGGGGTTTTTTATATTTTGAAACGATGTTGCTTGGAAGGGGTTTTTTTTTTATCACAAATGGGTTTGGGTTTTGGGTTTGAGGGCCTTTTAAATGCTTATACAGTTAAAAGTTTTTACTATTCAAAGAAAATCAATGGGAAAAACTTTCATGAAACACAAAATGCTAGCAATCTTAAATATTACTGTAGTTTAAAATTTTTATTTTTTAGCTTTTTGTATCCTTGGGGATTGGAATCAACCTTTTTTCAGATCATTTATGCACACTCAGCTAAAGGAAAATACAAGGACTTACAAAAAAAATAATAGCTTGAAACCTTTTCCCGGATGAAATTCTTATTTTCGAAACTCCAAATTTTTAAAATTACTAAAGACCTTTAGTACCAAACTTTCGTAAGTTCAAACAAAAATTTTCAAGCCTTTAAGCAATCCCTATAACCCAAATGAGTAGCTATGGGTTATTACTGACTCTTACTAAATATCCAAAAAGCGTTTTTTGCTAACTAATTTCAAAACCCCAATTGAGTTAAACTATTAAAACTTTTCCCTTTGGGAAAGGGGAAAAGCACCTTTCCGGGACCTAAGCTTGACCCTTTAAAAACCCAAAATAGGTTAGCTTTAAAAAAATATTTACTTTCTTCTGACCTCGTCCGAGTAAGATCATTTCAATTTCCCAAGTAACCTCAAAATTTTTATAGCCCTTTGCTAACCGCACTACAAGCATCCAAAAAACCTCATGAACGTGTCTTTTCCCAAAACAAATTCTAGAAGGGTTCTTTTTCTTTTTCTTTTACAGAAAATTTTTTTGTTCCCCTTTTTCTCTTTTTTTGTATGTTTTTTTTTTACTCCGTTTTATAAATTTCCCCCTTTTTTATTTTTTTCCCTAAACGCCTTGTAACCTTTGTAGGGCTAGTATATAAACTTCATTTTAATTACGCAGACAACACATTATTGCATTTTTGATTATTAAAATGTTTTTCCCTTTTTAAGCAAAACCCTTAAAGTTCTCATTTATCCTTAACTCCCTTAACCCTTTTCCCCTTTTGCAAGAAGTAGGACAAGTGATTTAAAGTTTTGGACCCAATGAGTCCCCATCTAAAGAATTGTAGGGCCCCAGTAGGAAATTAAAATTTGGGGTTTTCCCTATTTGATTAAAAATTGCCCAAAATTTGCTAAACTTTTTTTTTTCCTTTTTTTGGTTCCCCCTTTTTTTTTTGGGCTTCTTTTATATGTACAACCCTAGAGACACATAAAACCAAAATGTTTTCAACATTTGGGAAAAACCTTTGGCACTTTTGTTGCCCATCAAAAAGGGCTTTTTCTCTTTACTCTCTTAAACAAAACCCCAAAAAATGTAAACACGAGAAAAGATGAAAAAGAGCATAAAACAATGATAATTAAAAACTCTTTTAAATACTTTATTAAAAATTTATTCTCCTTAAGGGGAATTTGTTGTCTTTTTCAAGGCAAAAAGGCCCCCATTTTTGGGAGCAAACACCTCATGGCAAATAATGATCACCCCGATTAAGGATAAAGGCTTAGGTTTTTTGGAAGAATCTAAAAACAGTTTCCCTCTGAAACCTTAAAAGGGGTTTTTTAATTTGGTCATAAATCTAAGACCTTTGCTTTTTCTACTTAAAAAAGATAAACCATTGACCCTTTTGGGTTGCCTTCCTTAATTCTTTAACAAAAAGGGGCACTAGTAAAGCCTTATTTGCTTTCCCTGGTAAGAAATATTTTGGGGTAATGACAAAAAAAAAATGCCCCAAAAGGTTTGAATCCATTTTGAAGACTAAAATTTGTTGTTTTGATTAGACCCCTTTAAAAAAAAGCTTGAATTTTTTTTGGGGGGCTATTAAAAAAAGCTAAGTACATGCTTCCATACATTTTAAACATAAAAATTTTAAATTTTTTTTTTATGCATTGCATCTTTAAAAAGATTTTATTTTTTCATAAGGTTTAAAAAACCGGTGGAAAGCGCTTTTTCCCCTTTTTAAACAATTTTCTCTTAAAGGGGCATTCAGCATGACATTTTACATTAGGGTTCTAGCCAACTTTATAGAGTTTTTTTCCCTTATTTTTTATTTCTCTTTTAAAAAATTCTGCTATCTAAAATTTTCTCTCCTTTCAACCCAATTTTTCTGGCCATTGGGTTTTTCCCCCTTCCAAAAATTTTTTGCAAGCGCAATAGATGTTTTCCCCCTTTTAAAAAAAAAACCCTTTTTCCCTTTTCCCAGGTTTTAATTTTAAATTTGAAAAGGGACTACCCAAGGGTTTTTTATCAAAAATTTTTCAAATTTTTGGTTGTTAGTTCCTTTTAAAATTCCCCTCCTTTGGTTAAACAACTTAGAAAAAGCAAATACTAAGTTTTTTAAACGATTTCTCGTTTAAATTGCTAAATCCCTTAAAGGGGCTCCCACCTAGGTTAGTTACCTTTTAAAAAATACCCTTAGGTTTCATTTATTTTTTTATTTTAAAGGGTTTCTAGCCCTTTTGAGAAAAAAAAAACCCCCCACCTAGGTTTTGTTTTAAATTTAAAAAAAGCAAATACCAATTTCCCATTTATTTTTCTTTGGGTTCTAAATCCCCCTTTGAGATCCTTTTCTTAAGTAAGTCAACTTTGATAAGCCTACAAAAGGGTTTCAAGGATTTCCCAGATTTGGGGTTTCAATCCCTTTGGATGCCCTCGTTTTTGATTAGTCACTAAAAAAAGTACTATTAGGTTTTAAATAACTTTTATGGTTGTTTTGTCCCCTTTCCAAAGACACTCCAACCTAGTTTTTGGTTTGTTAAAAGAGCAAATACTAGGTTTCAAATTTACTTTTAAAAGGGGTTTCTAGTTTTCAAAGATTCTCCCCCCCTTTGTTTAATTAGTTTCAAAAGAGAAAATACATGTTTCAAATCATTTTTTTTCCCGTTGCCCAGTCTAGCTATCATACAAAAACTACCATTTTTGGGGGCCTTGCTACTCTTTGGGCACTATCCTCTATTCCCAAAACCAATTTAGGATTTTTTTTGCCAGTCCACAAGAGCTTTTCCTTCCATTTAAAGGGCAATTTTTTTAAGGGTCTTCAAATTTTTAAGGTTATAGTTACCCTCGTAGGGCACTATAACATTTTAAAAACCTACATTTTGGTTTTCCAACCACCTCTTAAAGAAACCTTTCCTTCTTTTTAAAAAAAATTTTTGGGCAATTCACAAAATTTTTTAATAAATCGAGCCTAAATAGCTAGCTATTTAAAATGCTCTTAAGGAATTTTAATCCCAAAGGGCAAAAATTGAAATCTCATTTGCTATTGGAAAAGTTTTATTTAAATTTTTATAAAGAAGGGAGCAAATAAAACACCCCCTTTTTTTTTCCCCCCATGAATTTTTTGAAATTTTCCTTTTAAAATAAAAAAAATGGCTTTCAAATTAAAAAGGGGGAAAAAAAAAAAAAATTTTAAATTTTAAAAAATTAGAAATAAAAAAAAAATTACTAGACAAAAAAAAAAAAATAAAAAACATAAGTTCATATATTTTGGATTACTTTGGGTTTTTTTAAAAATGAGTTAAAAATGGTTTAAAGGGGCCTTTTTTAAACCCCTTTATTTTAAATTTTTTTTAAACAAAAAAAAAGGGGGCATGTCCCAAAAAACCCCCAACTAGCACTAAAAACAGGGTCTTGCATTGGGGGAAATTTTTTAAAAGGATTTTGGGTTTAAGTCTTGTTAAAGGAAATTTGGGTGCTTTTTGTTTTTTTTTTCCCCCATGACTACCACATTTTTGTATTTAACTTGGTTACATATCAAACTTGGCAAGTACAAACTTTGTTTGGGGTTTAGAGGTTGACGGGGTTTCACGTGGCCCCCTCATAAAAAAATTTTTTTCCCTTCCTTTTTCCCCCCCACTTTTTTCCCTTTCCTTTCTTGTAAGAAAATTTCTAACGAGCATGTTGCTCCGATAGCGTTTTTGTGGCCTTTTTTGTTTCTTTTTTTCTTTGCAATTTTCCCAAAATTGGGATGGTAAAATTTGGGAAAAGTAGACAAGAATACTTCAAAATTAAGATCCTTTTTCCCGTTTTGGGAAACGAAAAATTTAAATTGGTTGAGGGTTTATCTAAATAAAAAAAAAAAGGTTTTAAAAGCAAAATTAATTTTTCCCATTTGACTAAGCAAATTTAAGCTACTTTAAATGAAAATAGAAGTTTTTTTTTAAGGGAAATTATTTTGGTAAGTTTAAACTACAATAACACAAAATTGCCATAAAATTAAATATCTTTTTCCATTTAAATTTGCGCGTTTTTAAATTTGGGGGTCAAAACCGTGTGAAATCAAATTTGGAAATTAAAATGATCCTTTTTTACTTTCTTTTTTTTGATGCAAGTTTCTAACCTATAAATTGAAGTAAAAATTTAACCCTTTCTGGGATAAAACAAGCATCAAAAACACACAATAACACCCCAAAAAAAAATTACAACCCTAAGCTCTCTCTCTCTCTAGCATAGTCACCTCCCTCTCCCCTCAAGTTTCTTTTCTTTCCCAAAAAAAAAAGTTGAAGGGAAAATGCCAAACAAGGTTACAATTTTTAAAAAGCTCGGGGGGGGTTTTCAAAACCATTTTCTTTTTTTTAAACTCTGTTTTACCTTTTCTACCTTTTATCAACCCAAAACCCTTTGTTACTGTGACCCTTTTCAAGCAAACCAAACCCCAACGGTGGGGTTTTGGGGAAAACTGAGCACATGACCAAACCCTAACCACTTTAAAAACATAAACCCCCAGCCCCAACTCATCTCCCAACCAAAAAAACCCCCCTACACATTGGGGCATCATCGTTACCACCATTGGGTTTTCGCCACCTTTTGCCACCATCTCTTTCTTGAAAAACCATTAAAAAACCAACACCAAACATCGCGATTTTTGCCCCTAAACCTCCAAAATTTCTAATAAAAAATGCTTGAAATTTTTTTTTTTCTACTCAAAAAAAAAATTTTGGCCAATAACCCATCTGATCAATTTCCCTTGGGCCCAAGATCTATTTTTTTCTATCCCAACCCAAAAGACAAACAAAGCTTAATTTGGAGATCCATGTCAAATTTCAAAACTTTTTAACCCGGGCATTTTTTAACTACATAGGGTCGGGTTCTCCCTTCCTTTGTTATGTATTTTATTTTTATTCTTTTTTTTTGTTCAATTTTTTAAATTTCTATTGTAAAAAAAAAAAAAAAAAAAAATCTGAAAAAAAAAAAGAAGAAAAAAAAAAAAAAGAAGAAAAGCTTTGCTTTTTTAAAGTTATTTATTTTAAGCATGTTTTTGGAAAAAAATTTAAAAAAAAAATAATTTTTTTTACTTAAAAAAAAGTTTTTAAAATAAAAAGCCCCAATTTAAATTTGAATTTTTTTTTGAAAATAGTATTTCCTTTAAATTTTTTAAAAACAAACAAAACTCAAAAAAAAAATTAGGACCATTTTAAAATTTCCATTAAATTTAAAATAAATTGATATTAAAAAAATTTAAAAAAAAAAAACCCCAATAAAAACGAAAAATTTTTTTAAAAATAAACCTAAAAAAAGTTTGATATTGAAATAGAAAAGTATATAAGTACTATAGGAAACTACGGGGTTTGATTTAAAAAACAAAAAAAAAAAAATAATTTTTTTTCACTTTTTAAAGGGTTTTTTTCAATTCGTTATTTTTTTTGAAAGGGAAAAAGTAAATTTTTTTTTATTTAAATTTTTTTGTGAATAAGTATTTTCATTAGGGGGAAATTTCGAAAGATAAACTCAATTTTGAAAAGTTAAAAAAGGTTTTATCAAAATTTGAGTTTAATGGGATAACCCCCAGTATCAAAGGGTTTTTGTTTCCCAAAAACCCTTTTTTTAAAAATTTTTTTAATTTAAGAATTTCTAATTTTTAATTTTAATTTACTGTTGGGTTTAAAAATTAATTTTGGTTTTTTTCAATTTCGGGTCAAGTTTGTGACCCAAAAAATTTTTTAAAGATTAAAAAAAAACTGGAAATTTTTTTTAAAATTTTTATGATAATTGGGTAAAACAAGTTTTGTTTAATATTGATTTAAATTTAAAAAAAATAATAAAACCCAAAAAAAATTTGACTCAACAAAGTAAAAAAAAAATCCCAAAACTTTGATGTATCAAAAGAAAATGATGAACTAACAAAAATTCATAAACCATTTTTGACTGGACAGGTGAAAATTTTTAAATGAAATGAAATCTTTTAATTTAAAAACTTTTCCTTTGCAATTTAAAATTGTACCTCGGGAGCTTTGAAATGACCCTGCGAATCATGCATCAAATACATTTGGGCCCCTTTTCTTAAATTTTTGGGGCAATCCAACACCCTTCTTTTTTGACTACATTCAATTTTTCGTTAAGGGGTTGGGATCAAATTTTGGGACATAAACAAAACCGGCCCCTCCCTTGACCCACTGCAAGTGATCAAAGAGTCGAAGCATGGCCTTTTTAATTTAAATTTAAATTAAAAATTTAAAACTCCCCCCCCCCCTTTCGGTTAAGATACACTTTTGGGGTTCTTAAGTAAACTAAAAACGGTTTTAAAAAGGATCTTTTGGGGTTTTTTGGTCAAAGAATGTTTTCCCCCAGCAGTCTT
>JAMXBC010000774.1:0-13920 GCA_024138005.1 Lumnitzera racemosa
GTTCTTTCAAAATCGAAATAATAATATTGTTTTGGGGTGATGTTTACACTATAGGTAAGATAGGAATCTTAACCTTGTGCAACCTGATAGAATCTTAATTATAGAATAACCAATGAATTCATATATATTTTTATAGAATAACCAAATTAATTTTAAAAATAATATGTTCATGTTCATTAAACTTATGACATAGCTATTTTTCTTTAGCTACACATGATATTAATTAAAAATTTTGTATTCGATAGTATTATAACTAATTCAGTTGTGATATTCTTCATCAACAAGTTCATAAATTAAACTTCTAATCAATATTAGAAAATACCCTTTTATGTACACATATTGTTGATGCATCGTTACCAATATCTATCCATTAGTTTTAAAAGCCAACAATCTATTTTTTAATTCTACTTTCTTAAATTATATATTTAAAGATTAAATATTGTTCTGCTCCTACCCATGTCTTTTTTTTTTACTAGATTATCCCTTTCAATGGCATCTAATTTATATTAGCTACAACACACTTATGTTGCATATGAAATTTTTTTTTTTTTACATCTAATAGAATAAAAGAAGCATATATTATTTTAAGCTTATAGTAAAACATTTTGTTTTAAACCCCATTATAAATTTTTACTTTTAAATTTGTAACTATATAATTTATAATGACTTTTTTCAAAAAATCATATTAATGAAAAAAAATTATGGAAATTGTGAAGGGGGGGGGGGCTTTATTGAAAATTGTAAAAGAAAAGAGATAAGAAAGTAGGAAGAGAAGAAAGGAGGAGAGAAAAAGGGGAGTAAGTAGGAGAGAGAAATTAGATATGAATTTTTGTAAAGAAAGATAATTTTTTCCATAATATAAGTTATATATAATTTCATAATATTATTTAATATTGTTTTTTTTGTTAAATAAATTTGATGTTGGTCAATAAAATAATTTTTAATTATTGTAATTACTAAGCTTCCAAGGTTTTAATAATAATATATAATTATACTGATTAGCCATTTGGTGATTTTAATGGAAGAAGGCATTAATAAGTTATATGAATCATCTTTAGTATGGCATTATCCTAAGTAGGTTTCCTACCTCTAATTTTTGCTAAATTAAAGGACAAGTTTGTGTTTTAACATTTAAATAATGAGTGATAATTAGAGTAAGAAATAAGAGGTGAAATATTTTTAATGTTAGATTGCTTAATTTTATAATTTTAGGAGTGTTATGATTTTTTAAAGGGTTTTATGCAATAAATGTGTCTAGTAAATGTATATATAAGATTAATTTTCTATGAATTAACTAAATGCTATATCATATAGCTCCAAAATTCAAGCAAACACTTAACGAGATCAATAATGCATCGCATGCTATATAAAGTATGATAGTTGAATTCTTATATAAATGTTCTTCTTCCTTCCAAACCTTTTAATGCAAGGAAGAGTTATTAGAACCCGGCAAATGAGGTATTAAAAAAATTTTACAAAAAGTTCTTACCTATTATGCATTAAGATTTGTAAGGTTTCTACGTTAGTATCCTCATATTCTATGTGAATGAATTTTCCACATGGACTATAAAAAAGGTTGAATAATGGTATATAATGCTAAGTTATAAAATATTAAGTCAATACTAATTAGGAACTTTTTGGTCATGTAATTGAAAAAAACTACTAGTCTTACTTAGTTTTTTAAACTCCTTATTGATGTGAGGGGTTACAATTGGAACTAGAGCTTATCCCCCCATTAACAAATGGACAATTTGAGGACAAACTAAGGTGAAAGTTAATAGGCCTTTTTCAACCAAAATTTTAAAAAGGGGTTTAGGGAGGGTCAAAATCACTAAAATTATTAAAGGGCAAAATTGGATCATGAAGTCTTGCAACGAAATACGCATATTTAAGGGAAGAGATTGTATTAGCCTTTGTAACTAAAGCCCCCATATGAATAAAAAAGACATTTGGTATATAACTTTATATAAAGGAAATATCAAATTAATACTAGTTAAAATTTTTAAGCCAAGTGATTGAAAACCTTAATACTCACTTGTTGACTTGGTTATTAGCTTGATTTTAGCTTACGGTGAATTAGATTGCATAGTGAAAAGTAGAAAGAACTAAGCTTTATTATAAGTCTCATGACAAAAATTATACATGTCCCAATAGGAAGCGATTGTAATGCTCCATATGAATGAAGTCTTATAGATTATGGGAGAGTTTGAGTAATAATATTTAAAACTAAGGTAAAGGGGATCAACTCAATACTAGATAACAACTTCTTAATTGAAAACCCCATTAATCACATGTTGACTAGGTTATCAATTACATTTGGCTTATAATGTTAAAAAGTAAATGTTTTTGTTATTTCTTACAACTTTATTTTTGAATAAAACATTATAGAACTATTTATTTATTATTGGTATGTCTTTCCTCCAAAAGGGTTCTCTATGGTTGAAAGCTTTTTAGGTAAACGTAAAAATAGAATTACTTCGCCATTATTGGATTGGCTACCCAAAAACCTAAAAGTTGTATTTTCCTTTCATTTTTGATGGGTGTTTTAGTTTATGCAAATTTTTAAGCTAAACAAGTGACGAAACAAGATTCATAAATATCAACATGAAAAAGAATCGAAAAACTTGAATAACTGTGTGAGTATAGTTGTTTGGTATTGACTAGAGCTTTATTGGTCTCATTTTTCTTTTATGCGATCTTCATCTAAAGCTTTATTATTAGTTATAAAACCCTTTTACTCATAATATTTTTTTTGTTTTTTTTAATGGTTTTAAAATGATAGCATGTGATTGGGATTACTAAGTTTAATGGGTTTTCATTCATTACCTTCTTTCATTGTCATTTCCATAATGATAAATAAAATTTCTCTAGGTTGATAACAAAGCTACAACCCTTGGGATTTATTAGAGCTTATTTGAGACCATCTTTCTACGGGGATATTATAGGATGTGGTGTATGTAGTTTTACAAAACATAAGGATTTTGCAATTACTATGGTATGAATTAAGTATGGTTGACAAACCTTAATGAATGTTTTGAATTAAGTAGTGTGATGAAATTTTATTTAGGATTAAAGTAAATTTAAGTTGGGTAATTTTATAGGTTGGAATTGAAAATGAGAAAAGTTGTTTAAGAGATAAGGACAAGTGCTTTGTTTTTCATTATTTTAATGTGTATATATAGCTTTTAATTGGCTCTGAAGGGGAGATCTTTTCTTACATGATTACTCTTAAATTTTGCATAATTAATACAAGTTACTTAGACTATTAGTTACACCTTCATGGGAATTGCACTTTACACATTCATAGAATATTTATGCATATTATTTTATTTTTTCTCTTGTTGTATCCATAAACATATAACTTATTTTAGCTATTTATTATGTTGCATAAGGTTTTATGTTGTTTAATTTAATTTTGTACATACAATTTCAAAAATGTGCAACCAATAATATGTGTATATACATATATATATATATATGTATACATACATATATACTTATGTATTATTAGAGGGATGGAGGCTATCTATGTCTTTTACACTTTAAAATACTATAATCATATAAAATTAAGAAAGAAGGAAGAAATCCGTAAAAATACTATAATCATCCAAAAAATTAGGTAAAGAAAAAGATGGAAAAGCTATTTGATGTAATCTTATAGTGACAAATGTTTATTATCCATTGAATAATGATTTTTTTTATCGATTATATATTATAATTTAAAAGGAAAAAATTGAATTTATTTTCATTTCATGCACAAACCAGACTCATATAATTATATTATAATATCTAAATAAAAATATTTTTTAAAATGATCCTCATAAATAAATTTATTTACTAATTATTTAGTATTTTTTCAACGTCTGCAATGTCATTAAAAAAACAAACAGTTTAAAAAGCTTAGATATTCGTAGCAAGATGTTAAATTAAATTAGGAAACTTCCTAAAATAGGAAATAAACTAAAAAGTAATGTTAATTAAAAATGCATAAGAAGCCAACAATTAAAAAAAAACTTAACTGATAATGCATTAAAAAATTATATAAATAAATCAATATTAAAAAAAATGAAAATAAATAAAATAATAACAAAATAAACAGGGTTTCTTTTGCTCCTTCCTTATATCATCTCTTTCCCTCCTTGCATCCCCACTCCTCTCTTCCCCGCACCGCCGTAGAGAGAGGAAACCCCAAATCTTTTCTCTCTCTCTCTATCCCTATCCTTCTCTTTCTATATCAATATCATTTCAGCTTTTTAAATTTCAGACCAAATTTTCATTTTTATCGGTTTTGTCTCTCTTTCTCCTCTCTTGTTTTCTTTCTGTCTATTCGATTCGATTAGATCTGAGTTGAGTTATGCAGCAAGGGGAACAAACGGTGTTGACTTGAGACCAGGTGGAGGCCGAGGAGGCCCGCAGGTTCCTTGGAGGGTCGATTTGATTCATCGTCGAATTCGTCGACTACGCCGCTTGCTTTTGGTTCTCTCTCTTCTGATCTGCCTCTGTTGCGTCCTCATGGCCCGGGTTTTTTTGCTTCAAAGGTGGGGGACTTGATTCGTTTCTCCCTTTGTTGTTTTATGTTTTAAATCCGTTGTTATGGTGCGTTTTGGGTTTGGTTGATTGAATTTGCTTGAAAGAGTTGTTTGATGTAAGATAGGTGAAAGCGCTGTACTTTTATAAGGTTTTCTTCGATCTAAATTTTTGGTTTTTATTTATTTTTATTGAGTTGTGTGAAAGGGAGTGTTTTTTATGGGGCTTTTGGGTATTTGGGTGTTGGGTTTTATCGTTTGATTGATTGAATATGGGGAAGACATCTTTGATGTAAGAAGGTTGATAGGACGTTGTTTTGGTCAGGGTTCCTTGTTTTTGGTGTTATTTTTAAGGTTTTTAGTTTTGGGGTTTGAGGTTTGATTGATTGAATTCTTGAAAGAGTGTTTCTTTGATGTAGTACAGGTTGTAGGAGAGATGTATTGGTGCATTTTTACGGTCTCTGATATGGGTTTGCGATCTCATTAATTGAATTCTGGGAAAGAGAGTTTTTTATGTAAGATAGGTAGTGGAAGTTTTTCATTTAGGTGTTTTTCTTTCTTTCTTTTCTTCTTTCTTTAGAATTTTGGTTGTGGTTTGTTTAATTGGGAAAATAGAGAGAGTATTTTTTTTTTTTTCCATTTATTGTATTTGACATGGGTGATGGAGTTGTAAAGTTCTGGAGTTTGTATGGTCTAGTAGTTGTTTCACCTGTAGATTCTGGTGTTTTTTTTTTATCTTGGTTGTGATGTGTGAGATTAGTGTTATCTTATTACATGTACGAGATTTGGACTTTCATTGGTTTAGCCGATGATGCAGCTACTGGTTTTGGTGTTTGTTGAGATCTGTGACACGTGAAATTAGTTTAGTTAGGGTTAGTTTGTGCAAAAGGTGCCCTGTTTTAGTCGAGTCATGACAAGGACATAATGATGTCCCTTGATTTTGATTGATAACTGCAATCATTTCTGTCCATTTTGCATTTGGCTCAAATCGCTTGACATATGGGCCTAGCTTTATACTTACATAGGTGTTGCTCAACTGTCTGATATGAGAATCATGGTTTTCTGTATAAAATTTGTGACTTTTTCGACTAACTTAGTTTAGCTTGTGGTTCTGGAAGTGGCTTGTGATTGTCTAATTATTGGTCCGTTACATTGAATGCTTGTCTTGCACATTCATTTTGGGCATTTATTTACTTGAGCAGATGGAAAACATATGTACATAATATTGCCTTTTCAACTTTTGTCTGCGACAACCAGGAAAGACTTTGATTCTAGTGCACTATTAACAGAATGGTGTTGTGGTTGATATTAGACCTTTATTTACTCTTAAGTATTGTTCAGGTGGGCAGTGGGCCTCGTGTGAATGTCAAAAAACTGTTATAAATGTTGACTTAAATGAGTGTTTGAGTTGTAGAACCATGGACACTGAGTAGATGCATCAAATCTGTGGGACTAGACCTTGACAGTTGTCAAGGACCGGGATATGGCGAATGTTTTAATTTTGGGCACCTAGAATGTGGAGCCAAGGCATGTTGATTTTTGTAATGTTACAGACTTGATCTATCTGCATGATTCCTATAATGGTGTAAGGAACAGTGATCGTGTGTCATTTTTATGCTTACCTGAAAAAAGAATTTTAAATGTCACTATTCTTTGCTGTTTCTTTGGCTATTTAGACTGGTTTGCTCTTTATAATCTTTGCTTGCGCATTGCAAATTGAAGCAAAAGCTTTAGGATTGATATATTATTCTTATCCTGATCTTTTCTTTAGTTGTTTTGGTTTTCGTTTTTTATTATTTTGTGGTGTGTGTTATGTGTGTCCTAATTCTTGGTTGGGCACGAATATGTTACCTTTCTGAAATATGGACAGACAGAGATTTGAAGGCTTCAGGTGGGCATGGGGTAAGTTAACATCGCCCCCTAAAGGACCTTCGGACATGTTGAGCCCCTAAGAAAAATTTGGTGCAATATTTAAACCCTCTAATTTTACGGAAAGCAAACCATTTTTATGCATAGGTGCAGAAAGTTATATCTTCTGACTTGTTAAAAGAATCTACTGCTTGGAAACTCCTTAGAGTGCTCATCATTCTAGTCTTATCTCTTTGGGTCTTAATTATTAGTAATCTACGGAGAAAATTTCCAACCAGAGAAGCTTGAGTCCCTGTTGCAATGTCCTTGATGCTATTAGTTTTTGTTTGCTTGAGAAAACCCTATCATCCTCCATTCAGGAGTCTCCTCTCTTAACTGTGTAGGAACTTAGGAGTAGTAACCTTAAGTTGTCTTATGTGCATCTGTTCAGTTGTTGATATCCCAATATTGATTGGACAATATCTCTTTAATTCTCTTTGTGCCTGTAGACTGGCAATTCACAGTTTGAGGAAGGGATCGTGTGCCTATAGTCGTGACCAGCTGTTACAGCTGAGAGAGGTATGCATTTCCTTATCCTCTTTCCCCCAATTATTTTAAATATGTTTATCTCTCTAGTTTTTTGCAAAATGTTGGTGGTGAATTACAGTTATTTACAACTTTGCTAATTTGCATTTGTCATTTATTAACTCGTGTGTTGCTAATAGATACTGTTGCTTAGAATGGCTTGTTTTTCCCCTTTACCTGTTTTGCTTTTTCCTTTTATCAGAGACTGTGTTCCGTTTCCCTTTATATATGTTGGGTTTTAAACATGACAATTGATATTGATTAAAACTTATTCGTAAGCTATACTAAGTGAACGTTTACAAAGAAACGCAACTTTAGGCATTTGACTGCACAGCAGATATTCATGATGTTCTGTTAACTAGTATTTCTAAATATAATATTTGAATGAATTTGTGGGCACTGAAGATAACCTTTTTGTTTTTTTTTTTTGTTTTGTTGTTTTGCCACCCTTGCAAGAATTGTGCATGTCTTTCACATTCTCATATTGGACCATTCTCAAGTCCCACCCTGTGAAAGGGAACCTTTCAGTAATTCCTGCATAGTTTCTTTTTTATCTACACTAAAGAAGCAGCAACACTTTTAGGTTTTAACTGGTGCTTATAAATACATAATTACAATAATACAATAATGAGCTGCAATACCATATATCATCATCGAGAAAGATGATGATGATAACTACTGTTTTGGTTTATACTAAAAAATTTTTTCCCTTGACGGGTTGGTTTTTTCTTTTTGTCCTTTGTCTTTGATTTATACTAATATCCATGTTTTACTGATTGGATGCTTTCTGTGATAGGCTGCTGAACCCAATGAGGATATTTTAAAAATCAAAAAAGAGATTGAAGCTGAATTTATTATTATTGAAGAGCCAACCTGGGACGTGCTGAGGGGCAATGTGGGTTTTTGTTCTTCAACATAATCTATATATTTTATTTCTATGTGGTTATTTGCTTTTGATTATTCACTTCAAAATGACAATTAAGCTGTTTAATGCTATAGTTGCTTTTCTTGTTTCCTGACGTAATCTAGTTTTCCAGCCTTGCTTCTGACGTAATGTAACCCTAAATTATGATAACCCATGTGGGTCTGAATCAACCTCCAAGGTCGCTTCTCAGAGCCTGACAATCGTGATTGGCGTGGTCGTTCTGCATTCCTTTCTAATGCTGGGGAGGAAAGATCCTGGGAGAATATAAGGGATAGAGAATTTGTTGCTCGGCAACAAGATCTGAATCAGTTTAATCGCGAGGAGATTCTGAACTCCCAATTGCAAGAGCACAGATTTCTTCCAACCAAGGGGTAATTAAAACATTAGGGTAGAACTTGTCTTTTAAATTGTCAGTTTTCTTTTTTCTCATCCTAATATATCCCCTTTTGGTTCTAGTCTTCATTTTTTTTTTCTAAAGCCTATTTTCCCTTTGCATTTTTTTCTCCATGCATCATTTTTGAAACTGATGGCAGAAACTTTAATCACCAAAGATGATCTTGGTATCTGCTGGATGATATTTTTGTAATTGCAGATGTCTTTGGGCAGTAAAATACTGATATCTTCTGTCACTTTACTTTGTTATTGTATCATGCAATTATATGCTAATCCTCTAAATGTGTTTTTAATGTGAGTACATCATGTTTATTTTGAGGGTTGAAAAAGTGCCACTTCATTTTTCTGAACTGCCATGTGGGGGGTAGAAGTAATGTATGTAACTGATCCTGGGACTGCTTGAGTAACACTGCTTCGATACAATCTTGCAATGGCATCTAATTTAAAATTGTAAGCTTCCTTAAAGGATAAATATGCTTGTGATTTGTTCTGCCTTTTGATGTAGGGCAGTCTCATGCTGTATACTTTGATTCACATTTGATAGAAGTTTCTGCTGTGATTTTATAGTATTTAATTTAGTGTAAAAGCTGGGAATGATGCAAGAAATCTGATTTAGTGGACTGTTGGGGATTTGGGCCTTCTTTTCCCCAATGTGGGGATACCTTATATAAATTATTCTCTCCCAGAACGTCTACTTATTTCAACTTTTTGGGACCTCTACAAACCACTCTCTCTCTTTCTCTCTCTCACACGGGCAAGAGGAGTTGGTTTTGGTGGGGGGAAGATTATCTGAGTAGGTTTCTTTCCCTTGAACATGTGTGGGTTAGTTATGAAAAGAATATATAATCTATTTTATTTAAATATAAAATTGGTCTATCTGGAAGTATCTTGTGCATATGGCCTATATTTTTGTGATTTATGGTTGGGGCTGTGATGATAGAAATAAAGAAGAATCTCACAGGCTTTGAAGCTCTTGAATTTTCTTTCATACTCCGAAATCGGTCTCTGAATATCCTTCTCTTTACGTGAATTCATGCTTGTGCTCATTTATTTTGATTTCAAGACTTCATTGTGCTTATTTATCAGGAGGTCTGGCTCCTACTCTCATCAAAGCTGAGTGCCATGGTCTGCTAGAAGGGGAAATCTCTCTGACAAAGACCGTGTGCTGAAGGCTGTGAAGGGGGTAATGGAAGTCTTCAAGATGCTGATGCTGACTGTTTTGTAATGATTTTGCCATGACATTGTCATCGACATTTTTCAATGTTACTATTGTTTTTAAATCACAACACTTATATATGATTTTCTTATCCTGCTTATCACAAAATATCTGCATTATTTATAAGTAGACATCCATGCAATGTCTTTACTTTTAGAGACAGGGGTGTCCTCATTAACTCACTTATTTTCTTATTGATATTCAGTGTTTCTTGCACTTGGCAATGCTATTGAGTTATTTCTTTGTACTTCAAAATATTAATTAATTGGTTGATGTTTTATCTGTTGCTTTATTTGCAGGATTTTGAACAAGTTGACTCCAGAGAAGTTTGATCTTCTGAAGGGCCAACTTATCGATTCTGGCATCACAACAGCTGATATTTTGAAGTTTTTAGTTTTGGTCACTATGTGTATTCTTCTTGCTTGCATGATTTGTAAACTGAATGCTTCTTTCCAATAATGCGGGGGGTGATTCAGCTGATTTTTGAGAAAGCTGTAATGGAACCCACCTTCTGCCCCATGTATGCACTTTTGTGCTCTGATCTTAATGAAAAGCTGTGTCCATTTCCCCCAGATGAGCCAGGCGGGAAAGAAATCACTTCAAGCGAGTGCTACTTAATAACTGTCAAGAGGCATTTGAAGGAGCTGGGAAATTAAGGGAAGAGGTGAGGCAAATGACTGCCCCTGAGCAAAAGCTTGAGAAAGAGACAAAGAGAGAATGGTCAAGCTTCGTACATTGGAAACATTCGGGTTGATTGGAGGCTTCTAAAACAGAAGATGGTTCCTGAAAAAAATTGTTCATCATATTTTTCAGGTTTGCAACACCTTCCCTCTCTTTTCTGATTGTCTTCTGATGTTGAGGGAATTGTCTTGATTTCAAAGCGGTCTGTTATTTATTGATACAGGAGCTCCTAAAGGGCCTGACAACAAAGTTTGTCCTGCTGAGGAAAATGTTGAGGCCAAAATGCCATTTTTTAATACCATTGGAAAGCAGCTTGATGAAGTACAAAAAACACGGCGTAAAAAATGATTTGTATTTCAAAAGGTTGAAGGAACTGACAACAAATCCTCAACAAGCACCAAGGGTAAGGTTCATGGTTTAAGATGTTCTTGATCTGCGTGCCAATATTTTGATTCCTCGTCGGGAAGAGTATAGTTTCCTGATAAAGGGAAATTCTTTTCCTTACCATGTTTCTTGTTTAACTTATGCCATCGACTTTTCCCCTTCCCTTTCTTTTGAGATACAGAGGACTGGTGTTTATTTGATACCTATGATGAAAGCAATTTGCGGTGCTTCCACTGTTTAATTTTTTTGTTTATTGTCTTTTATCTCTGCAGGTTAAGGCCAAAACTATTACTGAAATCCATACGGAAGCAGAAAAGAATCTTGGTCTACGTCCTGGTGCTACTGCAAGCATCAGAAATATCGTGGCGTGGTGCCGGATCTCCAGGAGCATCACCCCGGGGGATATCCTATGATCGTCCGGGGACGGGTGGTTTGATGCTGAATGCCGGGGACGAGGAAGAACCGGGGATGCCAGTCTAGACAATGACAATTGGGAATTTCCTCGAACTCGGTAAATTTGCCTAGAGGTGAGTGCCTGGGATGCAGCCAGCTGGGCGTGTCCAACCATCAATATTGGAAAACCCACCCTCGGTGAACCCAAGGTTGTTACCTCAGGGTATGGTGGCTATATGGGGGGGAGACCAGCGCCTTGTTACAGGCCAGTGGTGGTGGACCTGCTCGTCCTTCCAATGCCTACATGGGCTCTGAACCATTAGGTCAAGTAGCTGTAGGTGCCAGACCTTTCCAGCTGCACCTCCTGTTGTCACCCCTGAGAAGCCAGCTGCCCCAGCTACACGGTTGAACTTTGGATGACTTGAAGAGAAAGACAAAGTCTCTCCTTGAGGAAATTTCAGTGTTCTGAAATTTTGGATGAACCCTTTTAGTGTATTGAGAGCTCAAAGCACCAGCCACCATTCTGAGGTTGTCAAGGAAGCCATATCTCTGGCTCTAGAGAAAAGCCCTCCCCGTGTAGATCCTGGTTTCAAAACTCCTGACCACTTATTTTTCCAAGAAAGTCCTCATGGCTAGGGACATGGAGACCGGGTGCCTGGCATATGGCTCAATGATGGATGACATCGCTATTGACTTACCAAAAGCTCCAAATAATTATGGTGTAATTATTGGGAAGCTTGTTTTGCTTGGGGCATTAAATTTTGATGTAGTCAAAGAGATCCTCAAGAAGGTGGGAAATGGCATGTACCAGAAAGCCATATTTGATGCTGTCATGACGAATGTGACTTCCAGTACTGCTGCAGAACCTGTGTTAAAGATGCAGGCAGCGATTATTGAGGAGTGCAAGAGTCTGCTCCAGTGAACTTTTTGTGCTGCTGGCATTTTGAGCTTCTATTGCTAATACAAAATTTTTCTCGATGCTCCTATGTACTCTGTTTTTTAGGTGAGCAAGTCTGTTACTTTGAATTTAAAAAGTGGTGGTCCAAGCATAGTTATTTTTTTTTTTTTCTTTTAGAATAGTTAAATTTTGAGTTGTATATTTTCTGAGGTCTGGACATTGTCTTATTTATGAAAGAATACTGATAATGGCACAAATTTTGTTTACCTGAGTGTGGCTGATCACGTGCCAAGTTGTTCAAGAGTGGCCTTTTCAAGGGCCATGTCTTGTATTTGATTAGTTTTCATAAATTTGTCATGACTTTGATTAAATTTTCTTTGTTATTAAAGAGGAACTTGATCAAACGTCTGTCTATTATATTCCTGAACACGGTTATAGAGTTTATTCCCCCATCTTAAGAAAATTTCCCAGTAGAGTTGGATATGGGTCACTTCGAATTCCGCTCTTGCTCATGAATGGGGAAGGTTTTCAGGTTTCAGTTTTCGAGTCTAGGAGGACATCCTCTTGTACATACAAGTTGAAAAATCAGAAAAATTTTCTGATTCATTACAAAATAAAGATTTTTACTGCAACTTCGCCGTGGCTGGTGCTTGGAGTTTTTACCGGTTTCCTCCACATATGGGGATGCGTGGCTGTAGATGCAGCTGCAATTTAAAGGTCAAAGGCCATGGGCAGGAAGGTTTTTAAATGTTTTTAGTAATGCAAAAAAGGGGAATGAACGTAGAGATTTGTTCACGCGATACTTTAGAGTTTTTGATGACATGACTTAAATGAGCGCAGTTGACAGCTCATCAAACAATGAAACATTCATCGTATATTTGAGGTTCAATATCAGCTTTATATTTTAATTTTATTGCGTTTTATAATAATATATTTAAAGTTTTGATTTATTTAATTATATAAGTAATTAAAAATTTAGTTATCACGGTTTTCATTTTAATTAACTTTAATTTATATTTGTCTAATAAACTCGATTAGTCTATGAGTAGCCGTTTACGATCCTTTTTAAAATAATATATTTAAAGTTTTGACTAATTTAATTAAATAGGTAATTAAAATTTTAATTAGCATGATTTTTTTTTTAATTAACCCCAAAATTTACATCTTTATTCTAATAAACACGATCAGTTTATGAGATATCGTCTACGCGGTTAGAGGTTAGTGCACCTTTCGCAGTGGTCACTAGCCATTCTCCTACAAGATAAAAAGTCCCTAACCATGTTAAAAAACATAAAATTGCAAAATCATTAGCAGTTGTGGGTAACCGTTTATAGATCTAGAGAGTTGTATGAATCATCTAGACTAAAGCGATCATTTGGTTAAAATAAATTGTGTTAATTGGATTAACGTTAAAATTTTTAAATTAATTGATATATAATTGTAATAACGAGATCTCGAGTTGAGTAATAATTAAACAAATTAAAACTTCAAGTATATAAAATTTAAAAAAAAAAGTAAAATTAAGTGTTATACCGTGATATTTTTCCAAATCGATGATGAATATTAAGTGCTCCATGTTTGCAAGGTAATTTAGTGTATGTATTATTGATATAAATCAATGATGACTATTAAAAGTGATCCATGTTTTGATGCCCATTTGGTATCAACAAATAACGTGTATCCTATATTTGTACTATCTAAAGCATACATAATCTTTTTGCACTTAACTATGAAAATATTTGTCTCCTTGGTATGTTTAAATTTGTCAATATGGAATGTTCTTAGGTGCCTCTCATTGAACCATGTCTTACTAAAACCATTTTGATCTTGGTTAACCCCAGGCAACTTAATTGAAAAGTTTGGACTAGGCTTAAGACTTAAAATGTGGGTCCATCTTGCCGGTTGTTTTCATCTCAGGTTGCGACAAACCGGTACAAGAGTGAACATCGCAGTCCCATATCAGCCTCCTTGGCTATACCCATTTCTAAGGCACAATTATGGAGCAATCATATGGTCTTCTGGATTCTAAGCTCTTCCCCCTTCAGAAATCTGAATGCAGTCAACCAGGCCA
>JAMXBC010000775.1:0-13915 GCA_024138005.1 Lumnitzera racemosa
ACCTTTTTTGTTTACTAAAGGCCTCGTAACTCTAAACAAATTCAGATGTTAAACTAATACCTTAAGTAACATTAATTTAACAACAAAAAAGCATTTAATTAGATCGCAATAAGCAAAATCATATTAAGTTTATTGAAAGAATTTCATAAATAAATCATCCTTTAAACATAGGGTTTAACAACGATTTACTAAGTTATTAAAGAAAAAAACATAAAAGCAAAAAAGAAAGGAGAAACATGATAGAGAAGCCACCTTGAAATATCTTAAAACCTAACAACTTTTTAAAAGGGGCTCTCTCTTGTAACCTTAGCTAAGAGTATATTTTTTAAGTAATGCTCCTAAGATTACAGCAGAACCTACCAAAAATGGAAAATTGGAATTCGCAATTTTCTTCAAAACTCCAGTACACGACTATGGTGGTAGGTCATGGTCATGCTTTCTCATGTGAAACTTTAAAATTCAAAATAAAATGAGAGGACAATAATAGTGACTATAGGCATAGTCCATAACCGTAGTCAATCTTAAGCTTTCATTCTTGCTCAAAATTTCTCCACCTCACTCCGTTATTGGTATTTTGCCCCCAAAATACTCAAAATTGTCTAAGAATCTTTAAATCTTCATAAACACTTTAAGAGTCCCTAAAAACAATTAATAACCAAATTAACAAGAATGAAGTTGAAATTATTGCAAAATTGCTATAGAAAAAATATGCTATTTTTGCATTATCATGGATCGTAGGCCAACTTAACTCGATACATTAACCAGTTCGTGGCAGTTCAAATCTAGCTTTGGAGGATCAAATATTGTCTAACTAACCTCAAATGTCTAAGGACCTCTTAAAGGGTTTGGGGTCGGTTCTCAATCCTTCCCACCTTAGCTAAACCCATACAATGATGCCATGAGGACCTTTTAGACCTCGATGATCCATCTAAGAGTTTAGCCCTTTAGAAACCAAGGAACACTATAGAACTTTATTCAGGGGGGAAACCGAGGTACCATGTCCTCTTTAAGAATCTCAAATCGTATCAATTCAAAGATACACATACATAACTAGGTGAGATACAAATTTGTCTAGATTCCCTTTGAAAAGCCTATAAATAGGGAACAAACCATGCAGAAGACCCCTTTACCTTACCATAACCCATTCATTTTCTACTTCTTAACTCTAGAAAAACTTTTAAGTTGGAGTGGCTACACAAAAAATCTTGTGAGACCTCTAACGATTTTGTCTTCTAATTTCAAGCTCACTTTCAAGCCAAAGGAAATAATCTCCACTGGAAAAATTTTAGACAACAATAGTGGGAAATTAGTCTTTAAAAGTAAGCATATGAACACAAAACATGATTCAAGAGAGTAAAATATGGAACGAAGATGAAACATAATTTTTTTTCCCTTAAAAAAAAATTACTAAAAAAAAGAAATTTAAAAAACTTCTCCCTATTTTTTTCTCTCCCCCCTCCTCACTAGAATCTTTTTAAGAATTTTTTTTGAGCCTTTATTTGTTTAGGAGTAGGTTTTTCCCTAATGACTTTTCACAAGGTCTAGATTCAAAGGGCCTTTAAAGAGAATGTTTAGAATTAGGTTTAAGGGGATTAAAGATGAGTTTTTTTTAGACTTTTTTCAAGCTATCACATTTGTAGTTTGAAGAAAGACAACCAAGGGTGGCAAAAAAGAGTCTAGCTTGAAATAAAGTCTAAAAAAGAAACTCATTTTGAGAGTTTAGGTTTAAAAGGGTTCAATTCCTTCTTATAAGCAAATTAAGGAGAAGATATTTCAAAAATATTAATAAATGTTTTGGTTTTTAAATAAATTGTTTTTTTTCCTAAAAAGGATAAAAAATTTAACTCTTTCCTTAAAAATTTTCAAACAATTTTTTCAAAAGGTTTTAAAAAAGAAATCACCTTTTTGATTTCTTTGAAATACGAACCCAATATCTATATCCTTAATAAAAACATACTCTAATAAATGATGTCGTATATCTATATTTTTTTTTCAAAATGAGGGAGGAGATTTTTTTTTTATGTTTATTGTACTAGAATATCCATTTAATTGAATCAATCTATAATTATGTCATAATCTTTTAATTGTTGTTTTAACCAAATATTGTCACAACAATAACCAATTGATATGTATTAAAACTTTTATAGTTGATAAGTTTAAAATTCTTCTTTTTTTCTTGACCAAATATAATTCATCTCCTAAAATGATAACCCCTACCGTACTTTTTCGATCCCTAATCACCATAATTATCATAGAAAATCCAAAAAAATCAAATTTTAATTTCCACATCCAAACACCTAGAATTTCTTAAATTTGCTATATACATACATATTCTTTAAACTGCCATTAGTGTATTTTTTAAATTGCTTTGAAATCTACACAGAACAAACACAAAAAAAAAATACAGTCTTGAGTCGTTTTAAATATGAAAACGAACCAATCTTCCTATATATTTTTTTTATTTACCTATTCCCCTTATTCATTAGAGCAAGTTTCAATAAGGATGCCCTAGCTACCCTTTTTGCTTTTTCCATTTCCAAAATTTCCCTTTTGAATTTGTTTGGCAACTTTATTAATAATAAAGATTCCCTTTCCCTTGTTTTTTTTTGCTTTAATCTAAGAAAGAAAAGTCCAAACATTTCAAATTCATTTTTTATCATCTTGGGAAAGTCTTGACAAAATTCTCATTTTCAAACAAAAAAATTTTATCTTAACATAAATTTTTGAACTATCCAGTATTTTGCCATGGTTTTTTAAAAATAAATTTGTATCAATTTTACTTCTTGTAAATTCTTTTGTCAAAAGAAATTCACTTAGTAGTTCAACCTATGCTTTAGGAGCTCACTTTAATTTGTAGAGAAGCTTTATCTAGCTTGTAGGCATGATCACCATAGTGTGAATCTTCAAATCTCTGTGGTTGCTCTACATAAATTCTTCTTTGATATATCCATTAAAAGAATGCACATTTCACATTAATCTAAAACATCTTAAAGTCATTGTAGTAAGCATTTGCCGTTAAAAATCTTAGTGCTTTAAGTCATGCTATTAGAGCATAAAGTCTTTCCATAATATATTCCTTCTTCTTGAGAATATCTTTTGGCTACTAATCTTGCTTTATTTCTTACCATGGTTCCATTTTCGGTGAGCTTTTTTTTTTTTTGTTGTCCACTTTGTTGTAATGATCGATGTCCTTTGATCTTCCAATAAGATTCCAAACAATGTTTCTCTTAAACTGTGAAATTTCTTACATTATACTAATGCAACCTATTTCTTTCAAAGCTTACTACACTGATGTGGGCTTAATTTGGATAACAAAGCAAGTTGATTTTCTACGATTTGTAATGCACTTCTTGTTCTTATTCCAAGTTATGGAATAATTCGAGATTGGGGATGAGAACCACTGATATCTCCAAGTTCTTTCAAAAGTCCCTTCTAAGCTTTTTTTGATGATTTTGATTTACCCAACGGCTCTATGGGTCCTAACGTATTAATATGGGAGTTGTTTCTTCTTGTAATTCTAATGATTCACCTTTCTCAAAGTTGTTTCCTTGTGAGTAACTTCTTCCTCATGAAAAATCATCTTCAAAGTTTTTAGAGAACTTCACATTTATTGCTTCTTCTACTTTTGAAGTTCTCTTATTATATACTCTATATTCCCTCATTTGCTTTTTTTTTCAAATTTCCAATGTCATTGTCTATTTCCTTGATGAAGCATTTACTTCTAAAAACATGAAAGTAAGAGACTATGGGTTTCCTTCCTTTATACATCTTGTGTGTTGTCTTCTCTAATAGAGGTACTAGATAAACTCTATTTATAATATAACACTTAGTAAAGGCTGCTTTGCCTAAAAATGTCTTGCTACTCTACTTTCATTTAGCAAAGTTCTTGTCATCTCTTGAATAATTCTATTCTTCCTTCTAGAACTTACCTTTGTATTAGCCATAAGACAAAAGTTTACCTCCTCTTCTACTTACAATTCCTAAGATTTTGTATCAAATTCACCTAGATCACTCCATATCACCATAAGTACTTTCTTGTTCTTACCCCATTTGTTCATCTTCTTCACTAGTGTTTGGACATTCATATTTGATGCATCTTGGTTTCTTATGTTCGTAGAAAATTGAAGTGTCCTTCTTTTTCTCCTTTTTGTTCTTTCCTATACTAGATTTAGAATTGTTTATAGAAAGATTGCAATATTCTGCCTTTTTTCTTAGAAGCCTACTTACTCTTTTTATAAGTAGGTTTAATTCCTTCATCTTTAGAAGTATCAGAATTAGTCACTTGTTTTGCTTTGAAGATGTTCACTTCATTCTTTTCTCTTCCTAATCATCATAGCCATATATGACATTTAATTCATAAGACATAAGTTTTCCTCTTAAATCAGGAGGTCTAAACTGCGTGAGATACTTGTGCTTCTTTGATCATTGTTTTCTTAGCATCCCACGACCTTGGAAATACTTAGATCATTTTTCTTAGTAGCTCTTCTTGTATTTTAAATTCCTCCGAGAGTTTTCAATTTGTCAATGATCACATTGAATTTCTCAAAAACTTCTTCTATCTATTCTCCTAGTTAGAAGTTGAATAACTCATATTCTTGAGTTATGATATTGGTTATGAAGCTTTTGATAGACATTGTTTCTTCATGAACTTCAACAAGGGTATCCTAAATTTGTTTGTTATAGTACGTACAAATGTATGATTGTATTCTATAAGAGATAAGGCCATCAAAAGTGTATGTCTTACTTTTGAATTTGTTAATATAATATCATTTGATAATCATCATCTATTGTAAGGAGGTTTGGAGCAATCTGATCTCCTTTGGCAATTATCATCCAAGACTTATTCTTTGTTGCTTGAATATAAGTCTCCATCTTGCACTTCCATTGAGCATAATTAGATCCATCAAAGTAAGGGCTTTATTCTCTAAGAATTGGAATATATTCAACCATTTAAACAATGGATCAAATATTAGAAAAGAAAATGTTTTCTATGAATTTCCTTTATCTATCCTGCTTTGATACCAAATGTTAGTCCTAATGAACACTAAACTTTTTTTTTTTTTTTTACTTTTTGACAAACTATAAATCCTACAAATTTAGATTAAAGATACACGTACGAAAGCTTCTTAACTTTATTTTAAGTAGATATTTTCTTAAGTTTTGAATTCTTACTATAACTAGATAATACTTCATAATGCTCTTTTAGTTACTTTCTAATCTTGAATACTTAGTAATATGCTTTAACTAAGCAATGTTTATCAAACAATCATTCCGCCTTGTGTGTTGATCTACTTTTTCCAACACTCGTGTTAGGATTTGGTATTCCACACCTGAAATTTCATTATTTGAAAGAAATCAACATTAGGTATATAGTTCCTATGACTTCTCTTGCCTTCCTATTTCATATCATAAAATTAATCCTGATCTACAAAGTCCCTTCACTATTCTATCAAATAAGTCTCTTGTTAATTTTTCAAGAGAAGTAACTCTTATGAGGATTCAATCTATTTACTCACACTTTAGCTCAAGTGTCAATGCCCAAAATAGATTGTACACTTTAACTCATGTACTTCTCAAATGTAAGATCATGAAAAACTTTAACATATACTTAAGTTCTATAATTCTTTTGGATCAATCACTATATATAGCTATATCTAACTCTTGAGACAATGGTGCAAACATGCATGCACTTTGTTTAAAGAAGATAGGATCTAAGAGCTATATGACCCACCTATAGGAAAAACAAGCAATCTTTTAGAGGCTTTGAGATTAATTCATGTGGCATTGTTTAGATATGCCTATGGTGGTGATGATGCTAAGTAGTTAGGTTATACTTCCCCAACCTAAATACCCTAGTTTTTTTAGTAGTAAGTTCTCATTCAATGCACGTTCTTCAAATGGAATTGTCAGGATCCTAAAGGGGCCTAGTAGGATTACCTAAAATTTCCACAATATGTGTGCACCCATTCTATGAAAACCGCCTTGCAAGTCAGAGATTGCAAGACTCTAAATGATTAATCACTAAGGTTACTGATTTTTAAGTAATCAATTTACTGTAGATACAAATATAAATAACTATGGGTATTCGATATCCCACAGTTCTTCAGAACCACAGAGAATCGGCATCCTCTCCCAAAATAATAAACGGAATACTACTTTGAGAAGGGTTTTAGTAAATAAATATTTTCGCAAAGATGTCAGTATTATCTAAAAAGTACTCGCCCTAATACAAGAAATATCTTATCCGCACCACACCAAACATATTCCAATCCATCTGGGAAAACCCTGTAAATGAAAATAAGGGGGAATGAAACAAAAAACACTCAGTGAGTTCACCTCACCAAAAACCCCGGTCAAGCAATTTTTTCCCCATTATTACACCATGCAAGCAAGCTATCCACAACTAATGAAAAGCAGAAAAACAAGCAACAAAAATCCTGGAGTCCAAACTTGAAGGGTAGAATTAAAACTCGTCACACTTCGATTACCCCCTGTTTACCCTACGGGCCCTTTCACTTACCTGCATGAGGCTCCCTAGGGGCACCCCCCACTAGGCAAAACTCGACTATTACCCTAGCCAGAAAAGAGTTTCAATCTAAATAAGGGGAGTCCAAACCCGGCATCCACCCCCAAGGCCCCTGGGGCAAAAACTCAAGCCTCTCAAACCAAATTTAAACCCAAAGGGCCCCTTACGGGCACAAAAAAAGTGAGTCCTCTCACTACAAGTGAAACCCCATCACTTTGCCAAAAGTTAAAAAACTTTTTATAGCTCCTAAAGCCCTTAAACTAACATGTAAAAATTTTTTTGGATAAAAAAGCTTTTTCCAAAAAAAACTTTTCTTTAAGATTTTTGAAAGGGCAGCACTCTCCATTCATCCCTTTCCCAAAGTCATAAAAGCGCAGTAAACCATTATTGGGCAGATATTTATATTTATAAATTTAAAAAGGTGATATACAGATAGCATATAAGCAGAACATCAAAAAAACTACAAGCAATAGCAAACACAAAACATCATACAAGTAACACCACAAGAAAGAACAGGTTATAAACTCCCTCACCTTGTTTTCCTCGTTCTCCACCCTTTAAGGTTTCCAGGACTGAATCAAATGCCAAATCAAAATGGTAAAACTTATAAGGTTCTGAAATTCAACCCTTAGTTAACAAAAAGTCTATTTAGTTTATCTAGTTTCCTCCAAAAAACCCGGTATATTATTGGGGTTACCAAAACCCCATGAGATTAATAGAACTTTTTTCTTATATTAGTAAGGTATGAGGCTTCCTTTAGAAATTTTTAACTTTTTCTTCTGTTTCCGATTTTTTTGAAACTTATATTCGTTTTTCATCCTTTTCGGACGCACTTCCACACGGTGTTTCCCTTTTTTGTGTTAAGACCCGGTTTTATATAAAAAAAATTTTTTGAAATTTTATCTTATTAAAGTTTAATTATTCTTTTTGTTTAAAGTTTATGCCCTAGTTTGGGTTTTTTAAGATTGTTTTGCATTATTCTTACACTTAGGAAATTTTACATTAGTCACAAATCTACATATTTGTTTAAATTTAATTCAATCTAGGAAGTGAAATTGGGGTTTTAAGAATTTTCGACTTCTAAATACATGTATATCCCTATATTTTGCTTTTTATCTTTTTATTTCTTCTATTATAAACTTGCTTACATCACACTTTTTAATCAATTGATGATTCATGGCTTATGTAATGTTTAGATGATGTCAGGCTTTGAACCCTTTTACATAAAATATAATGTCATTAAGTACTTATACAATACATATGTTAATACCTACCACCTTATAAATAATAAATGATATTTTAGTCAAATTTTAAAACAATACATAACCCATAAACGCATACGGGACATACGTATTTTTTACGTATTTTCTATCCTATACCCCCTTAAGAAAGCTTCAAAATTTCATTCTTTTTTGATTTTAAGAGTAATTTGACATGATATATGATGTATAGTTATAATACCTTATTGGGTTATGTACAATTGTAACAAAAGTACAAAGGGATTTTTTACTTGTATTTTTTTTAGCAATCCTTTTTTAAATATACTTAAGACAATACTTTCATACCTTCTTCTTTTTTGATTCCTAGATTTCCATATTAAAGAGGGGAACTTTGTGCTCTTTTTTTCAAGATCATACTTTTCACAAGCCTAATTGTCTAACTACCTAATTAACAACTAAAGAAGAATTAAAACACATAAAGTAACTTTTAAATACATACCTTTGTTTGTTGAAATTATGGAAACAAAAGGGGAATTGTGAAAATAAAGAGGGAAAAAAAGCTACGGCAAAAGGGGGTTGAGCTCATGGGAAGAGAAAGTTGTTTTTTTTTTTTGTTTCTTTTTTATTGTTTTTTGTTTTTTTTTTATTTGTTTTGCTTATGAAGAAGGAGAATGGTGGGGTTTGAAGAAAGAGAATGGACGGCAATTTTAAGAGGAGAAAGAAAAAAAATGCTAAAGGAAAAAAAAGAAAGGACATCATGAAAGAGAATTTTTCTTTAAAGAAAAGGACACTTTGTTGACTTTTCAATTGTTGACTTTAGTCAACATTTTGACCTTGGCAACTTTTAAAAAAAAAAGACCCTTTGTGTACTAATGACAAAATTGGAAAAATTTTTGAGAAAGATTAAAAGGGAAAAGAAAGGGAAAAAAGAAATTTATGAATTGATTTAAAAAAAATAGATAATGAGATCTTCCCTTAGGTAATTTTTTATCCTATATACACCATTTTTTTTAACACAATATAATTAAATTGGGAAAATATCATTTAGGATATTAAGGTTTACTACATTTAACCCAACCCCAACAAACCCTTTTCTCTATGTAATACTAACCTAGTTTTAAACTTAGAAATAATGGGTCTGAATACAATATCTTTGTTTTTAAAGGGGCACTTAAGTATTCTAAAGTTTAGCAGATTAAAATACTTTAGTTGTTTACCATGAATGGCAAAATATGGAGGAAAATTACACTTAGGGTTTAAGGTAAAATTTTGGTGAATTATGGTAACAGTGCTTTTGTATCTTTAAAAATTATAATTTAGGGTTTTTTAATACTTTAGGGCACAACTCTAATGTTTTTAACATTTTTGGGTTTCATATATTCTTTTCCGTTTAAATCTTTTGATTTTTTATCTTTAAGTTTTGATGTGGGTTTGAGGGTTTTAGGGTTTTCTATGCGGGTTTGGGTTCAATTGATGATTTTAAGGTTTTATATCTATTTTAGTTTTTTGGGTTTAGATTTTAAATCGGGTTTTAAATCCTTTTGGGTCTTTTGAGTTTAGGAAAAACATCTACTTTGGACGTTTGTTTCTATACTTAGGGAAACTAATTCGCGGGGTTACAGGAATCAATAAATTCTCAACTATGGAGTTACTATTTCCAATGTTCAATCTTTGTTATGGGTATTCTATTTCTAATTTAAACTTATTAATTTATGTATAGTTTTTTTTTTTTTACCTACTAAAGAAGGTTTAGTAACAACTGTAAGGGGCAAACAATGGGTCTACACTAACTTAGGGATTTTTAATGAAATGATCTCTCTTTTCCTATTTCCAATAGTTTAACATGGTTTGAAATAGATCCTTAATTTTTACCAAAGTTGCAAACTCACTCTTTTACAAAGTTTTTTAAAAAGGTTTTTTTAGAATCGAAAAAGTTAACAAAAGGTAGAAAAAAAAGTTTCCACATCTATGTAAAATAAGCTTTTTTTCAAAAAAAGATATCTTACATAATTTTAAAAAACTAAAAAAAGATATAAATAAAAAAACAAAAAAATTTATTTTTTTTTTTTCCCGGAAAAATTTAATATATAAACTAATATATATATATATAATAATAGAATTTAAGTAAAAATCAAACTAATTCTTATTTTCCCCTATGTTATTTGAAAAAAAGATGAATTTGAAGAAAATCTATAAATTTAAAGGGGAATTGAACCTTTCGATCAATTTTTTAAATTATTTTAAAGATACAACTAAAATAAATAATTTCAATCGATTCAAAAAGCTTTAGAATCGAATGTATTTTTGTTTTTAACCGATTCAAATCAAATTGAAAATTAGAAACCAAATTAAAAAAACAAGTTTCTATTGAGTAATAACTAAATGGTGATTCTATTAGAGTTAGTATGAAAACGTTTTTTAAATTTTTAAAAACGAAAGAGCTCTTAAAAAACAAAAATTAAGAAAAAACATATTTTAAAATCACAAATTTTAACAAAAATACTTCCGCAGCAAGGTTAAACACAATTTTAATATATTGACTTTTTTTATTCGGGTTACCCTTTCTTTAAAGGTCGCAGCTTTTGAATTATTTTTGGGGAATTTTATAAAAAAGAAATTTAAACACAAAAACACCCCAAGACAAAAGTTTAAATAGAAATTGCGTTTTTAAAAAAAATCACAAGATCCGGTTTAACATAAAATAGCTCCATAAAACTAGACAAATAAAAAAATCTTTTTTTTTGATCAAGGAAGCACTGCATTATCTAATAAACAAAAAGCTCTGTCCCCAACCAAGAACTAAGCGTCTTCTGTCCAATTTTCTTTGCATTGTTTCTCAAACTAAGAAAACAAAATTCGAAGTTTGCGACTGGTAAACACAAAGGGGGGCCCGCACCAATCCTTTGAATTTAAACCCAGTCTATCAAGAGCCGATTTTCCATCAAGCCGGTTGCTCTGATTAAGCTCCACGTAGTCCTCGTACTTCATTCCAGTATAAGCTGCTGAGTTGCTTTTGCTGTCTATCACTCTGGTGCTGGAGCGACGATTACATCTGGATCGGGTCCGTTCTGTATTGCGATTGAGATCCTGGTAGTTTTGCTGTTCACAACTGCCCGATTGCAGTACACTCTTATACTTCCCGTTGCTCATTATCTTTCACAGAATAGCAGGAATGTATCAACTTGTATTTGATTTCGCTCTTTTCTTGAATTAAAATAAAATGGAGATTGAAATATTGTGTGTGATAAAAGAAATCCCCTCGTAACGATATAAATTATCAAAGAAGAAACAATATTCAAGTTGCACAAGATAAACCCACATCAAATGCTCTTTGATAACGAGTTGACCAGCAAAACAATGCTTTTTAATGCAAGAAATAGACATCATTTAGACTTATCCTGATAGAGCAGCATACATCGTTTTGAAGCATAGAACTATTTTCCGACAAATAATGCCAGTCAAAGTAAAAATACCTCGATATGATCTCCTATATTGATTAGAAAGGCATTGGGATGGCATTTACGTTCACCCACTTGCCATTATGATACACTTGAAGACCAGGAATTCCATTTGAATGAGGAATGTTGACAGGCCATGGTCGGAATGCGGTGGCATGCCAATGGCAAGTTCTGGTTGTGGACAAGGGGAGTAAAGGTTTGCCGTAAGGCTCTGAAAACTTGGTCCCATATTCAAAGCTTTTTCTGCATAAATCGGGCTCAAGTCCCAGGCTCTCTGATATGCCTTTTAATAGTTTTTCTGAACAAGCTTTCGGATTTCTCTGGTATACACTTGCAAAACATCACTGCAATAAAAATTTCAATTTTGTTGGAATAGCATCAAAATAAAATAACAGGCAGAAATCACTTGCTAACCTTCAGTGCTATTAGTCTACCAATTGACCTTTTTTGTATTTATAATTGTTAAACCTTAAGATTTTTTTTTTTTTTTTAACGCTCTCAAGTCATAGAGTGATTTATTTTAGAAATATCCTGTATTTCATGAGTTGATATGCTAACTTTATAAATAAAGTTAATTGTTAATAAGCATTTAAAATTTCTTAGTCACATAAATATTGAATTTATTAATCTCATATATGATATTAGTACTTATTATTATTAAATGAATTTACTATTTTTTCCTAATGATTTTACATAGATTGTTGTCCATAGATTCCCAACAAAGGGAGGCTGGCCTGACTGCAAAAGAAGATTCTTTTACTAGTCTTTGAGAATCCACAAAAAATATAAACAAGTCAATATATGAAAGAGAGAGAAAATTGAGAAGGCAGCAAGAAATATCTAAAGAACGTAACATTTTGGATCGTCTACCTAATTTACTTGAGGGTATTTATAGAGAGTATGGTTGAAATGGGAGTTTTACGATCCTACCCTCTCCAAATCACCAATTATCATGGAATATATCATCAAGGAATCATGGGATTAAACGACGATTGCCATACTAAACTGTTGTGCTTCCCGCCTTTCCATGTCTGAACATCCTCAGCGAGCTGGACTTGGATGCTTGGAGGCCCAGTGAAAATGATCATCACCATTACGTAAATATATTTTTTTATATTA
Organism: Lumnitzera racemosa; assembly: GCA_024138005.1. NCBI lineage: Eukaryota > Viridiplantae > Streptophyta > Magnoliopsida > Myrtales > Combretaceae > Lumnitzera > Lumnitzera racemosa. The sequence goes on from JAMXBC010000775.1 coordinate 12,324, forward strand.
CAAAATATAGTTGAATTCATAAATCAAATGAAAATTTTATGATATAAAAAAAAATATTTAAAATTTAAATTATATGATTTGATTCAAAATTATAAAAAATCAAATCATATTTTTACGATTTAGTTTGATTTAGTTTAGCTTGATTTGGAGAAAATTTATATAAACAAGGCCGAATTGGTCGCACAAGGTTATGTACAAGAAATTTTTATGCATGAGACTCCAACACTATTGTTGTATGAGAACTAAAACCCAAGAACCATGATATTACCCTTGTTTTTTAAGGTATAACCCAGTTGCTTGCTCAAAATCATTTACGCACTCAACTAGCAATTGTTTAAAAGATCAGATTACGAGTCAAAATCTTAAACATCTCAATTTCTGTCAAGTTCTGGTTTTGGATTTCTCATTCATTTTGTTGGTAAAGGTCACAACTAATTATCTACATCACATGTTTCTTCAATCAACCAATTTCCTTACAGAAGAGGAACTGTTAAAATACTGAAAGTGAATTGCTGCTCAACTTCAGCAAGACAGCTTGAACATTTTAACCCAAAAGCGGATGGTAGCATGAGTAGTATCAACAGATATTGTAGTCCCGAAGCAACACAGTCATTATTTAAGATTTGCTGCATCATCTAGCAAGTTCATGTATTAAGCAGGATAGTAATAGTAGGATGTCTTGTCCGTGAAATGATTTCGTATTAGCATAGCGTGACTTGGGCGAAGTAACGCCAAACACCAGCAAAGAAGAAATAAATATACGACTAATCTCGTAATACATACACATGGTTTGAACACGGCGAGAAAGAGAGGAAATAAACCTGAATCCGGGGGTTTGTTTGGACAATGAAACTCGGGATGCACCCTGACCTTGAGGAAATCCTCCAGAAGAAGACCTTTTCCACCGAGGCATTGAAACTGGTCCCACAATCTTATTGGATCCAATACGTGTTTGCCCTCAAACTCCTCTTCTCCTCGTCTCTCAGATCGAAAAAGACCCTACACCCCTCAATCACCGCCTTCATCGTCATCTCCTCCACCCCATGATTTACAACCTTGCATCAAAACATAATTTAAAAAAAAAATGAAAAAAAAAAAAGTAAAGAGTATACGATTCTATCGTAAAGCTAGAATAGCAATTCTAGCAATTATAAACATAGTACTAAGCGATGTTTATAACTGGATCCCATACGAACTCTAGTAACATGTATATGCATGATCCGACAAATCAACTCACAGAGAACCATGCACATTGCATGCATATTAGGCCATAAATGGTTCTGCAAGTTAGCTATGTACCATGAAGAATCCCCACTCTTGACAAGCTTTTCCTAGATATTGATGGCTTTGATCGTTGGTCATGGTTACTTGAGGATAGTTGAGCAAAGTCGAGTATAGGTATGGACTCCTCATCGTCTTTGGATGATGAAACTGGCTCTGGTTGCTCATTTGAGTCTATAGAGAAGGCATAGCTTGAGGGCATGGAGGTGAGGTGAGGTCAGGAGACTCAGCTAGTGCTTTCACGCTTGTTAATGGAGTCATTATGGTGGAAGTGAAAAAAGGGGAAGCGAAAAAATCAGTTTGAAAAAAAT